>APFE030574643.1:0-10753 GCA_000404065.3 Pinus taeda
TGTCATAGAACTTTTGCACAACTGCAGGGCGCAACTTTAATGCTCTGTCTCTGTCAAGGCCCTCAGCAGTACGCAATACAGGTTCTGGATGCCTTTTTTTAAACCCAAACCACCATGATTTACCAGGAAACCCATCTTTGAATGGGTTTGGCCTCCCTTGACAGATTTGAGCAACTATTGATTTGAGTTGTATCAACTCCAGCCCATGTCCCAGTTGGGCCATATTTTTAGACCACTCAACCACCTCGGCCTCCTCCTCTTCAGTCATAGCTGTAAGAGGCCCTCTACGTTTTGTATGAGTCAGTCCATTTATCCAATAATGTATTGATGAGGGAGGAATACCATGTTTTTTTGCAGATGCCCGAACTGAGTATCCATTAAACTCTATGTCGTCAATTGCAACTAACATTTGTTCTTTTGTCCATCCTCTTATAGCACTAATCTTTTTAGTTGAGATTGCCCCTTGGACTATTGTTGATGGTGGTTTTATCGCTGATGGCGTATAAACATCAGCTCCTGTCACATGGTCATCCTCAACAATGTTCCCTGGTGCATTGTTGGCATTAACATCAACTGGCCTGTCCTCATCAGACGATGCGCATCGCAGCAACGCACCCCTTGTCACTCTCCTGCCACTTCTCCTTGTACGAGTAGAGTAAATTCCTTTTGCCATAGATGCAACAACCTGTAAAATTATTGCATGCATTTAGACATTAGAATATTTGTAAATTATGCTTTATTACTTCTGCAAAAATACTTTTCCTTTATTACAGGAAATTATCAACATGTATGTTACAGGAAATCGAATTGCATTACTTATGTTACAGGAAATCGAATTGCATTACTTCGTAGTCTCTCATTGAAAATTACTTCGTAGTCTCTCAATTGCCTGCCTGTTCATCAATTTAGCAACTTTTATATGGATTCAAGTAGGATTCTATGATAGTTGTTTCAAATATCATTTTTTTCGCTGTTTGGCATTGCCAAAAATGTCTCAGTACTGCAACTTCTCCATTACAGTCCATGGCCACCATTCCATACATAAATTCTATGTTGGGAACAACTTGCAGCTATGATCAGCTTTGGAATGGACTTATCAGTCATAAAAAGTTGTAGAAAATTGAACTGAAAAAATTAAGTATGTTGAAGGCATTCATTTTTTTATTTTATTTTAAGGAATGGTTTTAACTTTTCTAAATAGCTGTATTTAGAACCTACCTTTTATTCAATGGCTGTTTGTGAAACCATCCAGCTATCCTTTTAACAGTTATGGCCACACAGATCATGTAAGAACTCTGATAAATGAAAACAATGAAAACAGAACTGTAAGAACAATGACTTTCAATGACTGTTTGTGAAACCATCTAGGTATCCTTTTAGCAATTATGGCCAGACAGATCATGTAAGAACTTTGATAAATGAAAACAATGAAAACAAAACTGTAAGAACAATGACTTTCAATGGATGCTTGTGAAACCATCCAGGTATCCTTCTAGCAGTTATGGCCAGACAGATCATGTAAGAAATCTGATAAATGAAAACAATGAAAACAAAACTGTAACAAGAATGAGTTGTAATTCATATAACTAACCTGGATATATCGGCAACTGTTTTGTGATGTTGTCTTCAAGTTTGCTGAATAGTTTGAAAGCATAAGATGTAACTTCAACAGTGGGTGGACATCTTTTATAGTTTTGGGCACTTGAATGTAATTGGTGGACATGGATGCACATGGATTGCAATGGTTTCATTTTGAATGTGTGGTATGGATTTAATTTGATGTGATCTAATGGTTGGGATTGGTTATTTGTTGATCCATGTGCTTTGATCTGTTTTAATGAGAAATAGAGTGAGTTGGGTGTCATTTATTGTAGTTATTGGGTCTGGGTGTCATTTATTGAACAAAGTGGGTTTAAATGTTATTGGGTTGGGTGTCATTTATTGAACATAGGGTGTTTAGTTGTTGAACAACACAACAGTTATGGCTGACATACATTCCCTTTTGTTATATGCAGGTAGGCATATTTATTTGGGATGCAACGCTGCAGTTCTGATGAGTGGGGGTTGAAGTGACTACTGCTTTGTACTTATGGAATAGACCATTTTGGAAACCTTTATGGTTTTAGCTGTTTTCTAGTTGCGTCAATATGGTTTGTAGTCTTAAGTAGTAAAATGCTATTAATGTATGGGGAAATTTTGGACATAAATTAATACTTATTTATACTTAATGTTATTTATTTTTGTTTAAATATTAGTTTCAAAAGTCCCAATTTATGGTAGTTTGGTGGGACCAGTACTATATCAATTACTGGTCCCTGCACAACATTAGGAATATCTCCCCTAGCCATAACAGAATTAATCTTGATCTCTGTAACATTCCTTTTTTTCGTGTGGTGGAATGACATTGTTCTCTTATGGTAATTACTGTGTTTGTCCATGGTATTTATGGTGGTATTTGTATTTACCGTGTTGTTTGTTCATGGTATTTGTATTTACCGTGCTCTTTGCCCATGGTATTTATGGTGGTATTTGTCTATGGTATTTATTTTTTTCAAGGAAAACAATAAATGATATATCTTGTTATTTACCCCGAAAAATTTCTCTTAAAAAATAAGGCTTTCATCCAACGTTTAAAAGGGGATTGGAGCTAAGCATTAGGGGCATCTTGAGTTTCTCTACTGACCTTATTAAGTGTTTGTTGAGGATTTGGCATGGCTAGTGGTGTTTGCCCATGGTATTTGTCCATGGTATCGGCCCATGGTATTTTTTTCAAGGAAAACAATAAAAATAAAGCTTCCATCCAAGCTTTGAAAAGGGATAGGAGCTAAGCATTGGGGGCATCTTGAGTTTCTCTACCTTATTAAATGTTTGTTGAGAATGGTATCCGCCCATGATATTTACTTTTTTCGAGGAAAGCAATAAAAATAAGGCTTCCATGCACCCTTTAAAAGGGGATAGGAGCTAAGCATTGGGGCATCTTGAGTTTCTCTACCTTATTAAGTGTTTGTTGAGGATGGTATTTGACCGTGGTATCCGCCCATGATATTTACTTTTTTCGAGGAAAACAATAAAAATAAGGTTTTTAAGGCTTCCATCTAGCATTTAAAAGGGGATAGGAGCTAAGCATTGGGGGCATCTTGAGTTTCTTTACCTTATTAAGTGTTTGTTGAAGATTTGGTGTGGCCAATTATCTCGGAAGAAAACAAGAAAACTTCGTGGTGAATTTGTCTAGTGGTTCCATCGAACCTTTAAAAGGGGATAGACACTAAGCATTTGGGACATCGTGACTTTCTCTACCTTATTAAGTGTTTATTGAGGATTTGGAGTGGCTAGTTCTAGCTTGATTGTGAGAAGAAAACAAGAAAACCTCGTGGTGAATTTCTCTAGCGGTTCTATCCAGCCTCTAGCTTGATCCCGAGAAGAAAACAAGAAAACGTCGTGGTGAATTTGTCTGGTGGTTCTATCTAGCGTCTACGAGCAACCGTGCATACATTTGCAAAAGTTCCATTCTTATTTGTATGGGCATGTATCTTGTTTTCAGCTTCCATTCTTATTTGTATGAGCATGTATCTTGTTTTCAGCTATTAATATAAATAAGGTTGCATTTGTATATCTCATTTGTGTACTTATTTCTGTACTTATTTCTGTCAAAAGTTTATTTCTTTTAAAACACTAGTATGCTCTATTTATTATAATTTTATCATTTGGAGATCTTAGAGTTTTGAGGGTTTTATGCAGAAATTTTTAGTGTGATTTCTTCTCCCCTAACCCTAACGGCTGCATTTGTATATCTCATTTGTGTACTTATTTCTGTCAAAAGTTTATTTCTTTTAAAACACTAGTATGCTATATTTATTATAATTTTATCATTTGGAGATCTTAGAGTTTTGAGGGTTTTATGCATAAATTTTTAGTGTGATTTCTTCTCCCCTAACCCTAACCATAACCAGCATCTTGTGTTACATTTATTATAATTTTATCATTATCATTGGGGGATCTTAGCGCTGTGCATCTTACTAGCCTGAGGGTATTATGCCGAGATTTTTCAGTGTGATTTCTTCTAACCCTAATCCTAACCCGCATCTTCCATATTCGGTGGTATTTAATATCACCTTGGTTTCGTATTTTCCAGTTTTCCTATATCTGTGTAAGATCCATTTTTGAAGTAATGATCAAGAATGGATTCTCTTCCGATTCCAAGAACGAATCATTTTCCACATCAACTTAGAGGCCATAGTTTCTGTTCTAAGATAAGATCGAGTGTCTAGATGCCAGAGGGTGGTTCGATGAGCTAAAGCGCCACGAGTTCAGAGAAGAGGCAAGTTAATTTCCAGCCATGAATATATTCGAACAAATTGTTGTGTCGAAAGGGAGGACGATTACTTGGTGATTGATATATCTAGTTGGAGGCCATATTATTTCGTGGAGGGCTGAAAGGCCATTGATTTCCTAAGCCTCCGACGTCGAGCAGCTGACTGTATATCGCTGTTGCGGCAATCTCAGTGTAAGGAATCTGCCACCCGTATGCAACCTGTAAAAAAGCCAAGGCCGCATAATCAATGAACTCATCCCTTGTGTAATCGATGGGATATATTTGTATGACCAGACAGCGAATCGGTGGCATCTGTGGACTGATCCAACAGTCGAAGACCGTGGAAGCATATCAGGACGGATGCGCATATATAAGAGAACCATGAGGCCATATTTGTCCCGAGGCGCCATGCAACCACGTGGATCTATCAACCCAGATGTTGGGCCTGCAGATCAATCGCACGGAGGAAGGGTCAAGCGGAGACAGAAGAAACAGGTCAAGGCCCGAGCCATGAGTTGCGCGGGTAACTGTCAGGCGAAATCAAAGGGGCCACGAACACAACCGATCTTGCCATAATATAATTCCAGCGGCAAAGACCAAACACCTAGCTCAGCCGTCATTTCGTATCAGGTGTCGAATCAACGAAGTAACTTAAGCCGCTCCAAATTTTAACAGTTGCGTTCTATATCACCGAAGGCCAAACTGTTGTGCATTGTCTTCAATTTTGAGTAGCCAAGCTAAGATTCCAGAGCGCATTTCCAGGCATCAGGATTTTTCTCTGTGGTCGAATAAATAAATTGGCGAAAAAAGATCGATGAATGGTGAATAGAGTCGTTTGAGGAGCGCGAATATAAACTGGTGATCAATCCGGAAAGCATCACCAAGTGAACTAACACCACTAGTACACATGGAGAAGTTTGAGTATTGTCCAGCAGAGGGACGAGCGAACCACTACTGAATTTTTTTGTTGTTGCTTTTATAAGGGTAAGGACTGATTCTTTAACACGGTCCCAGGCATCTGCATCGGCAGTAACGTAGGGATACAACTTGATCAAACCCACTGAGGTTGACCATTCACGACTCAGAGGCGCGCACACACAAGAGATCATACACAAACCCTCTTACTACTTGCCAATCAAAGATTTTGAATCAATAAGCGAAAGCTTTACTGGCCGCACAAATTTGATAAGGTAGATAGAAGGGTTAATTTTTCTTTTGATGGTAAAAGAAATAGATATAGATGGTCTTATGTTAGTTCATCGTATTTACTTTCATTTTTGGAGGAAAATAATAAAATAAGGTTTTTAGAGAGTCCATTTAGCCTTTAAAGTGGTATAGGAGCTCTTAAGCATTGGGGCATTTTGAGTATGTCTACTTTATTATGTGTTTGTTCAGGATTTGGTGTGGCTAGTTTTAGCTTGATCCCGGGATAAAAACCCTGTGGTGAATTTTTGTATGGTGGTTTCATCAAAGATTCACGACTGAAATTCAGTATCTTAGATTAGTCTTTTAATGAACAGTCTTGCATGTCATTTGCAGGAGCTCCATTCTTATTTGTATCAGTATATATCTTGTTTTCAATTATTAATATAATAAACTATTTATGTTCTTATATCTGTCAAAAACTTATTTCTTTTAAAACACAAAGTATGCTATATTTATTATAATCTTATCATTTAAGATGTTACAATCTCCAACTACACAAAAACAATTTTTCTAAAAAGGTAAACTCACCAACTCAGACCAGCCTATTCTCTTAGTTGAGTTTCTTATCAACTAGCTGCAAGAAACCAAAACAACTTTCCAATTTTCCGAGGCATCCTTTTATGCTTCTTCTCCACCCTACTCCAAGTGGTGATATAGTTACTCCATAAGTATGTGGCAAGATATATAGGCCAATGAAAGGATAGAATCTCCAACAACCTCTTGGGATCCTACCTCCAAGTCGTGATATAGTTACTCCATAACTATGTGGCACGATATATAGGCCAATGAATCGATAGAATCTCCAACAACGTCCACCCAAGAGATAAGGTTAATTTCACCGACCACATGAGATAAGGTTAATTTCACCGACCACATGAGGATACGGCCAATTACATGAAGACCATGGCCGTCAGATCATCTCTAATCGCCATTGACCAAAGGCCACCAGCTTTTGGATGAGCATGTAAACTTGGTCTAGGTTTCCTTGGAAACTCCTTCCAAGGGAATCCCTATATGCCAAGCGTCTTTTCTCTGTGGTACTCTTCCACTTACTAATGTGGACACACCCTGTGCACTGCTTGCTAGTGTGAACATACCTCACAGTGACAAAACAGAGCATTTAAACTCTTTTTTTTTCGCTGTTAAGCATAGCATTGGTGTTTCTTCCAAGCTGGAAACAGTAAATATAGGTACTGTAACATACGTTATTTATATTTTCTTTAAAAGCACTAGTCATATTAGATGTATTTTTTATGTATCGTTTTCTGTTGTATCAATCGAGCTTGAGAGATTTGTTTTATCTGTTGAGTTCTGTAAAGAAGTAATTTTTCTTCATTTTATTTCTTACCATTCGTTTTTCGCTTTCAGCTGACTAAAATTAGTTAATGGCAGGAAAAGACTTTTTATCATGAGCAATGAACTCCCAACTATTTTTGAGGTTGTTACTGGAGCTGCAAAAAAGCAATCAAAAGAAAAAACTACTGTAACCAACAACAGTAGCAGCAAGAACAAGTCTGGCATAAGGGTGAGGAATTTGTTGATCGCGGAGTTGTCCTGTTTTTCTCTTTTTTAAACAAAAAATAAATAAAAGACGTAACAGTAAATTTCTGAGCAGGCTGCCTAGAATGAAGATTAATTGTACAATTGAGATTTTGTTATCCTTGAGATGTGAATGTATTATATGCTTTCTTGTTCTTTTGCCGGTGATTTATAATTTATGTTCAATCTTTTTCATGCGTTGCTTATTCAAGCACAAACAACATTTTTTTGTTCAGCCACGGAAACCTACATGTCAAGCAAAGCTATCAAAGTTACCACCACCTAAAGGTGAAGATAATACGTTGGATGAAGATACACTTTGTGGAGCTTGTGGTGAGAATTATGCCTCTGATGAGTTTTGGATCTGTTGTGATACGTGTAAGAAATGGTTCCATGGCAAGTGTCTTAAGATTACTCCTGCGATAGCCGAACACATTAAGCATTATAAATGTCCATCTTGCAGCAACAAAAGGCCAAGGCCCCGACTTTAATGGATGGCCGAGGGGATCTTTAATTCAACTTGACAGGCGATGACTATCTCTAATGTTTCTACCCAGTGGTTTCGGATGCAGAAGTGTCTGCAGCCCTTTTGGTTTGTTACTTGCACTCAGAAGGCTTAATTGGCTTCCAATTAAGCTCTAGGCTGTCACAAGCTGAGATATGTTGGAGGTGGTCAGTGTTTTTCATTCAACCTAGAATGTTAGGAGAGATGGGTCTGATCCACATATTTATTAGCTTTTAGTTCTTAGATCTTCTCCCTTAGAGTTAGATGTTGATTTACTTTATGCATTGTATCATTTTTGGGAACTGTTTGTTGTAGGGACATATTGTACTTAACGGTGCATTGTTAGACATAAATATAATTATTTTATTTTATCTCATCTCTGTACGAATATTGGGCTCGTTGTTTGTTTGATTTTCAAGACTCAATGCTTAAATCTTCCAAGTTTCAGATCTCTATGTACTTGAGCCATTGGAAACTTTCTATTTAAAGAGTTGAGTCTTCTGCGATATTTGTTTTGAATATTGTTGATCTCTAATTGTGGGTTTTTTTACGATATTATAACATCCACTATTTGGTGTTGTGCTGGTTTAATTTATAATTATTCCATTGGTAATTTAAACAATTTACCTTCTCTTGCATCTCTTTTTCTGCCTCTATACAGGAGCAGAGACTTGGATATGTATTTATATATATATATATACTTACTTTTGCATGCATGGATGTGATTTTACTCTGGTTAACAAACCATAGGAGGGCAAAACCATCCCCAGAGGAAACGATACCCAGGATGAAAAAATAGCTTCACATTGATCATTGACTGCTTGTGTTGTCGAAGCATAATGATGGCTTTGCCTTTTGCACCCGGGAGATTGTACTATGTTGTTTTAGTGATTTCCAAGACATCATAAAATCCCTGTTGTGAAGCTGCTTTCTCCGGGTTTAATGAATAAACCCTAACTTGTTATAACTAAAGATGTCCATTGTTGTACCCCCCGCTCTATACCTTCTTTAATCGTCCAAGGCTTTTTGGTGATTTGCAATGTATGTTTTTGCGTCAGCTGAATTGATGTGTGTTTTTGCGTCAGTTTGGAACATTTGAAGATGGTCATTTAACCTCTTTTCCATAAGGGTCAGAGGGAAAGTTGCCCAGAAAAAAAGAAGGGTTCACAGAACAGGTTGCTGCTGTGGCTAGTTTTTATGATGGAACATTCAAAGATAACTTCAAGTTTGCAAATAATCCTCCACGTAATATTGGTTGGGAAGTTGATATCATTTGTGCCTGTAAATGTCCTTCACTAGTGATTCGAAAGCTATAGCCACATGATGGCTCGCAAATTATTTACGCTGATTTCTTGAGGTTTGTAAGTTCTATTGTCAACCTTTTTAACTGTTTACTAATGGCTCATTTCCTAACTGTCAAGATGATCTACGGTCTTTTAAACATCTTGATCAAAGAAGGGTTTCTAACTTTGTTCTGTGCGATCAATAAAATTCTAATCATACAAATTAGGTAGACTTGCCTCGCAAATGATATCTGGTTCCTTCAACATGGAAGCATGGGTTCTTCGATGATGACTTAAATTCCTATCATTGGACTTTTCCTAACCTTCCAATCATAATTATTTCAGATTCTGTACACAATCTCACCTAAATAAACCTAATATTTATGTACATTATAAATCTTGTAATTGTTATCTCTATGAAAGTCACGAACATGACATTCTTGCTAGCATACCTGAGACACAATATGGACACACATGCATTGAAGAATCTATGTGATGGGCTATTGGTAGTCCCACTATCCTTTGCAAAGTTCAAACCAACTTACCAAGGATCGATTAATCTGTGTGTTTAATTGTGCATGGATATGTGTTGCAAGATCTGTATCATGTTCATGAAAAGGTTTTGTTTTATTTCCACTATTATGTTATGGCTCTGATTCAAAGATCATCAATTCTCGCTCTGATTCTTTTGGAGTTTTCTTTCTAAGCCCGGCCTTCCTTTTAATGCATAAAAGTAATAGCCCTTCATTCTCTTCCATGTTCAAAATTTGTATTTGGGTAGTTGATTGTGTTTGGTTTCCTTCCTTAGCCTGTACTGAGTAATGTGTGTAAGATCTGATGCATGTATTGCTTGCAGATTTATTAGGTCTTTCCAAAATTGTTTGCTTTAATTCGTTATGTATCTGCAAATCGTTTATTTTATTACACTTAAAGATTGCATCTAGGTGTTTTGGTACTGAATTTCTGGTGAGCAATTTTGTACTGTTTTGGTTTGTTTCATTGCCAGATGTGCACGTGAATGTGTTGCAGGTCTTGTGCATTATATAAATTCAGTGTGTCTAGTGGCTGTTTAATTTTCTGAGTATGTGACCTAATATTCCTAGTGGGTGTTCAATGACTTGCCTCTCAATAATCCGCATACATCATTACTTGAATGTCAACTTTAATATTAAAACTTTTTGGTTTCAGTAATTAGTAAATAATTGCATGTTTTTGTTATCATTTCATGACCAACGTGCATGAATAAACTTTGCTTTTGCTTGCAGTATTGTGTTAGGTCTTGCAAAGTTTTCATCTCTAGTTCATGTAAAAACAGAAACTTCCTAACAGACATTCATAGAATTTTGTGCGCTAGGTCCTGGGATTCTAAACTGCACCAAACTGTAGCTTCGACATAAACGATAGACAAGGCTGTTGAGCACCGGCATCATTGTGATTAGGATAATAGACCAATCACAAATAATCACCAAGTGATGAAAAGGGAAAATGTAATATACATGATACCCTTTATCATGACCATGCGGCATTGAGATAAAGCAAATCAAGAGGAGAAAGATGACCGACAAAATCACTGCAGATTATAGTAGAGAAGCTTTCAAGGATAGTGTTATAACAAAAGTTAGCAGCCACAAAAGTGTAAAGGCCCAAGCAGCCAGGGTGTCAGCATTGTATATCTCAAGAAAGCTACCAAATGTCAACTCAGTCATTATTCTTCTCTATAGATTGGCTCCTCTAACATACGGAGGTATTTCTAAGCAGGATTGCTAAGGCTATGGAGTCGAGGCTTTATGTGATGTATGAAGAGCCAGCATTAACAAAACATAAATTGATATGGAAAAAAATGGGAATGGGCAAAAATGATAAGGGAATAAAAGGAAAGGAAGAAGAGGAACACGGAAATGGGGTGAT
>APFE030574650.1:0-22311 GCA_000404065.3 Pinus taeda
CCTATAATACTATTGATTACCCCATTACTATTGTAGTTGTATCCCTTATTAATGTTTTTGTGCTCCTATTGTCTCCATATTGTTATTACTGTGCCCCATAGAATCCCTCTATTGTTATTTTTGTGGCTTTATATTATTATTGTTAGGTCGGCTGGGTTATATTGTGACTCCTTAGACTCCTATATTAGAAAGGAGGTTTTGTCATTTGAATCATCCAAGAATTGTTCATTTATGTAATGTAAAGGAGGTTTCCCCCTCGAAGAGGCTGAATTTTAAGGCGTTGATCTATCTTTTCTTGAGCTGGTTTCATAACAGTTTGCACAATAATCTTTGGTCTATTTGGGGTATGTGATAGGTGGAGGAGAGTTGAATATAGATCCTTCTAAGATGAAGGCCATTAGGAAATGGTCGATGCCTACTAATGTTTATGAGATTGAGAGTTTTGTTGGGGCGACATAGTACTCGAGGAAATTCATACCCTCATTTTATGTGGTAGTATGTAATAACCACGGTCACAATTCCCTTTTATCATAAACATTGAGATTTTTTTTTAACTAAATAAAACCAACCTAGATCTATCTTAACTTTGAATTTATCAAACACCAAGAGGGATCCAATCTCTCAAGGTGTAAACCTCTTTTTTGAGTGCAAAACTTGAGGAAAGGTTTGCACCTTGAGAGATTTGATCCCTCTTGGTGCTTGATAGATCTGGAGTTAAGATGGATCTAGGATGGTCATATAATAATATATAATATCTATATTTGTATCTATGTGTCTCTTTCTTATTCCTTCTCTCTATGTCACCCCCTAAACATACACAATCTCTCTCCATATCTATCTCTCCCTCCCTGCCTCTCTTTCTCTCCTTCCCTCCCCGCCTCTCTCTCTCTCTTCCATTTCTCTGTTTCTCTTCTCCTTCTCTCCTTCTCTCTCTCTTAGCCCCCACTCTCGTCTCTCCATCACTCCCTCTCTCTCTCCACCTTTCTCCCTTTATTTATTTTTTCTTTCATCCCTCTTCCCCCCTCCGAATCCATCTCTCCCTCCTTCTCTCTCTTGAGTCCTCTCTCTCTCTCTCTCTCCAATTTGACACTATGTCCCTCCATCTCCCCTTTTCTCTCTCCCCTCCATCTCTATGTCTCTCCCTCTCTCTCACCCTTCTCTCCCTATCTCTCTCCTCTCCTCCCCTCTCTCCATTACTTTCTCTCTCCCCCCTGCATCACACTCTCTCTCTCTGTCCTCCAACTTTGTCACTATCTCCCTCTTTCTCCCCCCTCTTAAATTTGATCTCATTGTATTGTGTTTAAGAAAATATCTAAATTAAAAAACTCAATTCTTTGTATAATACTAAACCTATATTTTGAATCAATCATATCAAAGAAAATACAATAATGAAAAACTTATAAAAATCATGCATTATCTAAAACTTATAAAAATCATGCATTATCTTTCCTCTATTATTGTTAGTCACTTTACTTCTTGCTTGGATCCCTACTTACCATGGATCTATATTGGTTCTTCATAATACTATTTAAATATTTATATTTCACAACTTCAAATATAAAAAATATTTTATTTTTAATTTTATGATATTTAAACTTAAAACTAATAAAAATTAAATAATTGAACTAAGTCAATGAAAATTTAGTATGTAATTATGAATAATAGTATGAACTCTCGCTCCAAATTTTAAGTTTAAAAAATGATAGTATGAACTCCTTCCAAATTTTAAATTATAATTAAAAAAAAATGATATATGAACTCCTTCCAAAATTTAAGTTAAATTAAAAAGATATATAAAAAAATCATAAATTTGTGAAAATAAAAGAAAACACTTAAAATTATGATAAAATCAAAATTATATTCACAATTTTAACATTTTCAGATGGTTGTTTAGATTAATTTTGGATAAAAATTAAATCAAATAATTTAAACCTACAGAAAATGAATTTGTATCTATTTACACACTCAAAATTCCAAGCAACTCCATAACTTAAAAGATTTTTTTTTTTATAAATAAAACGAATCTAAAAAAGAAATCTCAAGTTTGAGAAAATAAAGGCAAGAAGCTGAAGCCACATTTATATTTACCATATTAACATTCTTAATTGGGCCGATTAAACTGTTAAGGCTACTTTGGATGAAAAAATAATCTATTCATTACTAGTATAATGTTATTGGGTATACACCATAAAAATATTTAAAAAATTAAATTTATTTTACTTTCCCATCAGGCTAATTTAAAATGTGAATATACCATTCTCTTAATTATTTAAAAATAAACATGATTTGGAAAACGAGTCTGGAACCTTCTAATAGAAACCCGTAGAGCATTCCTGTGTGTTCCACCATCGGAGACTAGAGAGTCATTTCCATTCTTGAACATTCTACCTGTTTCATGTAACTACTATTATTTTTTAAAGGGGAAATTCCCAATGAAGAAATTGTATATTACAACATGATACAATTATTTTACAACGTGGTACAATATTTGTATATATGTTGCATAACCGATAGCGATTCAACAAATCCATATAATCATTGTGTATAGTAATCTGACATGTATATGAAGGGCAATATTACACCCTCCCAACCACCCCGGACAATTACTATAATCAATGTATTTTGAAAGAAAAGAGTTGTAATAAAATGGACAGATGTTTTTAACGGTGAGGAATGTGCTATTTTCTATTTTTCTGGTATGGAATGCAAGCGCTTTTTCTTGTTTTAAGTGTGGATGGTTTTTCTTGTTTTAAGTGTGGATGGATGAAATGTAAAGGCAAATTTTTATTTTCAAATAATTATAATTATTGTATTAATTTTGTTTTAAGTGTGGATGGTTTTTCTTGTTTTAAGTGTGGATGGATGAAATGTAAAGGCAAACTTCTATTTTCAAATAATTATAATTATTGTATTAATCTTTTTCAGAGAGAAAAAGCATCATAGTATTATATTGAGTCAATATAAAAGTTCAGATAATACATAAGGGCTCAAAAATAGCCATCTTGCCAGCATATATGGGGCAATAAGTCTATAGATATAGGACTTCCAAAAGGAAGCCAAAACATCATCAGTCCATATTCACAGCTAACAATCTTTAGAAAAAAGAGCAACAGATGTCTAGACACATATAACAAAAAGAGATAGTGCATAAGGATAGCCAAAAAAGCTTTGATATATACTAGAGTAAGCAGAAAAGATGAAAAGAAAGACTCATAACCCAGGGATAGAAAAATTCTGGATGAAGCAAGAGAATTCTCCATCAGAAACCATCATAGACCATGAACTAGGCTCTAAAGACAACCCCTTCTTTGACAGACAGTCAACTTGGACGTTTTGGGAATGGTAGATATGGTAATTGAACAATCTTTTATGCGCCTACAGAAAAATATAATCCTGTCCATCCATCCAATCAAATGAGGACTACTAATGTGGCAAGCTCCCTTTACATGGTTGATCATTATTTTTGAATCGCCATAAATTGAAATGTCTTGGATATCAAAAAACACACAAAAAGCAAGCAGTCCTGCAAGAGCCCTTGCCTCAGCCAAACTGTTTGAGCCATTCCCACCATTCCATGATATAAAGTATTGCAACTTCTCTTCCATAATAATGTGGACACCATAGCCACAGGAATTATGTTGCTCAGCCCCATCAAAAAAAGCACAGGGAACATTGTTGAGAGGGTTTTCAATCTCTTTTTTACGATCTTTTTTCATTTTGGGCTATTTCAATGGCATAGCATCGTGGATGGAGATAATATGATGCAAGATAGACTTATGAGGTTCTTTTGAGTCTTTGAAGATTTTGGCGTTCCTCCATTTCCATGAGCACCATAGGACAATGATGAACAGAGATCTCCATGATTCTCTTTGAGCACACCACCATTCAAAAGCTACCTGGATTGAATCAAAAGCAACGTGAGGGAAACCATAAAGCAGAGACAATTCATACCAGATTCGTAGGGAGGAATAGCACTGGAAGAACATATGATGATTGGATTCCTCTGCAGCTTCGCACATTGAACATCTACTCGGTCCATGCCAGTGCCTTTTCCTCAAATTTTCCCAAGTCAAATTTCTGTTATTGAAAACCAGCCACGAGAAAAGAATAATTTTGATAGGGCACCCCGACTTCCATAAACTCAGAAGATATATAGGATGGGAACTAGATGCCTTTAATTTAATCATATCAGCGTAAATGTCTTTAAGACGAGCCGACAGCTTTGCATTTGGCACAATCCACATAAGATGATCCGCGGACCCTAAGCGATGGAAGCTAAAGCTACAAAGAGAATCCTTTACAGATTTCCATAGAGAAATCAGAGGATCTGGCAGGAGAAGATCATGGGCATCTTTCCATAAAGGAATAGGGCCGTGCCAGATTGATATTAATTTATCCCACGTAAAGATGTCATATCTGTAAAAAAATAATAAGAGGCTTTCAGGGATGAATAAGCATTCTCGCCCACCCATAATGGGATCAATTCCAATTAAAATTCGGCTGCCAGAAAAAAGACTCCATCTCAAATTCTCTAAGAAGTATTGCTGAACTTTACAGAGGCTGAGCCAGATAGTAGATCCTAGCTTGACTCCAATTGAACCCCTCCTGTACCAAAACTCCAAATCTTTACCTTGCAAGTATTTCTTTTTAATGGTGTTACTCTAGGGCCCGTCACCATAAATACCCCTCCACAACGTTTTGCAAAGGAGCGCTTTACCAAAAATCCGCAGGTCTAACAGGCCCCAACTGCCAAGCTTCTTTGGTAAAGAGATCTTATCCATTTTGGACAGATAGATTTTCCTCTGATTAGATCTTCTGCCCCATATAAAATTTGCAGAAACTCTGTTCATTTTGTGTATAATACTTGCTGGAAGGTAGAAAATATGAGTCCAATAAACAACTAATTGCGTTAAGACTGCCTGCGATAAGATAATTCTTCCTACCAAGGAAAGAGTCTTATATTCCCATGCCGAAATCTTTTTGTAGTATCTTTCTAACACCCATAGCCAATCTGCTTTGGAGTAGCCCTTGGCCTTCAGCTGAAATCCCAGATATTTCAAACCTTCCTTTAGCGATGTCGACTCTATACCGAGCAATTCAGATATCCAATTCACCAATTCCATGTTGGTATCATTGTGGAAAAGGGTAGATTTTGCTCTATTAATTTGTAACCCAATAGCCCTCTGGAATCTATTCAGAATGTCATTTAGGCAAATCCATGATACCCTGCAAAGCATAGCAAAGATGAGCACGTCATCAATGAAGAGGTTGTGAGAGATGTAGATGTCCCCGCAGATCATGACAGGTCTGCATCTATTATCGACCACTGCCTTGTTAATCTGAAGGCTGAGAGAGTTCATTGCCAGTATAAATAAAAGAGGGGAAAGGGGGCACCCCCGACGAAGACCCCTTTCCACTGGAAAGAAGGAAGAAGGCATTCCATTTATGATGATCGAGTAGTGTACATTCTCAACGCATGACATAATCCAATTGATGGAATTTGATTTTAGGCCGATCTTTGCCAATAAACATCTAATGTATCCCCAATCTAAACAATCGTAGGCTCTTTGCAGATCAATTTTTAGAATGGCCGCATCTGTTTTCCTTGATATCATTGAAAAAAGACTTTCCTGAGTTATAGCAACTGCATCCAAAATGTTATGCCCTTTTAAAAATGCATGTTGGTCCTTGGACAGGGAGGTGGCCAGAGTCGGTTTCATTCTTTCAACAATAATTTTGGTGATAATTTTGAAAGATATATTGCATAATGAGATCGGCCTGAAATCTTGGAAAGATTCCGCTTCTGCCTTTATTGGGATTAGAGCGATCTATATGGATGTTGTGATCTGATGAATATTTCCATAAATTCGAGAAGCTTCAACCATCCTCAGCAAGTCTTTTTTGATAATATCAAAAAAATGAGTGAAGAATTCTATGGTCCAGCGATCTGGGCTTGAGCATTTATCTTTTTTGAAAGCTTTAAGAACTCTAAGGAGCTCCTCCTCTGTGATTGGCTATAATAGGCTCGCGTTTTCTCATCATCGAACATTTGTGGAGCCAATTTAATACCCCATAGAATGTCCTGAAAATCACAAACTTCCCTTCTTTTGTACTGGTTTTTGAAATGCCTCACAGCTTCATTAGATATATCATGTTGAGATACGAAAAAACCACCCTTTCCATCATTAATTCTCCATATTGTATTTTTTTCGTGCCTGGCATTTGCATATTTATGAAAAAATCTTGTGTTTTGGTCACCATCCTTCAACCATATTGCCCTGCTTTTGAGCCTCCGTGAGGCCTCCTCCTGTTCCAAAAGATATTTTTATTTTTTTTATTTTTTTATTTTTTTCAAGATCTCTTATACAACATTTCATGCTGAGAGGAAATAAATTTGCATCCATAGACCCTAAAATCCTGTCCATCTCCTTTTGTATATCTTGAAGCGCTTGTCTGTCGCTTTTTCGTTTATCATATTGCTATTCTTTTGCCAACTTTCTCAAAACAGAAATCTTATCTCAGAATGTCATAAATGGGGGGGACAAATCTCTTGCGGAAAGATCCTTCCATGCATTAGATATGATTTTATTGAAATCTGGGTCCTCTAACCATGTTCTATTGAATTTGAAGGGATAGCCCGTTCTGAAACCCTTCTCTCACCAGCTAAGGAAAATAGGCCTGTGATCTGATGTAGTGGCGTTCCCTATGGATGTGATAGGCATGCCCATTTTGTCTATGATGCTAACATGCAGAATGAAACGATCAATCCTTTTAGCAATATACGCCTCTCCCGACCTTCCGTTATCCCACGTAGACATCATTTTCGAAGGAGCAATATCCACAAAATTTCTATTCAGAAATTCCAGCTTAATACAGTCAACAAGCGAGTTTCTTTTTCTGCAGTTACCCCAACATTCATCAGTGCTTAATGTTACATTTATATCGCCTGCAATAATCAAAGATTCAATATCAAAAAATTCTGAGGCAAACAATTTTTCCCAAAAAGGGATTCTGTTCTTATAGGGCGCATAGGTGTTCAAAATATTAATTTGGAAACTTTGACCTCTGATAAATGCTGAGATAAGAATACCAGCAAAACACTTGTAGGCTTTGGCACTGATCCAATCAGGATCCCATAAGACTGCCAGCCCCCCTAACAGGCCTCTTGCCTCTGAGGCAACCATATACCATGAAGGAAGCATTTTCCTAAAATAAGATATGGATACCCAACTGCTATGCATGGTTTCTTGGATTAAAATAATTTTTGGCCGAGCTGTATGGAAGATATCCCTTAGCGCCAAGAATTTTGGGTTTGCGCCTAAACCCCTAATGTTCATGGATACAATAAAGGTCATTTAGACGAGTCACCAGCCATGCTTGCTCTAAGAGGCTGTGATTTAGTCATATCATAAATGGGAACATTGATAAGTGATAAATTCCTTACTCTGCTATCTGATGCAATCGTCCTCCCCCTAGAATGTGTGCTCCCTCCATTGCGTTTCTTCCTTACTGTAATATTCTTTGCAGAATCTGGGCTTATGAATGGCGAAGCAGGGCTATTCGGTTTATGAATGGTCAGAGGCTCCAGCTCAAGAGATTTTTTACTAAGCAAAAATTCTATATCACCGTCACACCTATTAACTGGAGATAACTCAGGGGAATTGAAAGGAGTGGCCATCACCAAAGGTTCTTTGCCTTTTGAAGAGGGAAGATGATTCTTGTCCAACGTCGGGGATGAAGATGATATCACTATGGGGTGGGAGCCAACGATAAATCCTTAATCTGTAATGGCGCTGGAGAGGGGACAACCATATCATCCCTTGGTACAGGAATGGGCAAGTAGAAATTAGGCGAAACCCTATTTATGATGGAACAAGCACCCTTTGCAGAGGAGACTGGTCTGGTTTCAGGCCCATTAGAAAGATCCTGAGATGTCAGCTGCGGGGACAAGGTGGGCTCCAGATCTTTAATGGCATGTTCATCCACAAGTTTGGTCGCCGATAAGCTAACTGAAGGCGATGGAATCTTCTCTGAAAAGGGAATGGATGAGTCTTTCCGGCATCTGCGATGAAACACCTTTGGTTTTGGGGCTGCATGCCGCTTGCAATTTTTTATTAAATGCCCAGTTTTGTGGCATGAAGAACACCTGAAGGGTATGCCCCAAAAATCTAGCTTTTGTTTAATTTTCAGATGTCCCCACGCAATCTCAATATGATCCGGATAACCCCCCTTATATGCCATCTCAATGAGAATCCACACTATCCTTTTGTCTCTTTCTCCCCGACACCAAGGGTCGACATAAACAAATTTACCAATGGAGTTGCCTATTATTTCACGGGATTCTATGGACCACATCTCCAGTGGGAGATTTGGGAGCTTCACCCAAATCAAATTATTTGGTAGAGTGATTTTTAATGGGTCGAATCCAATATACCACCTGTAGAGAGCTAGAAAACTTCTTCCAAAAACCCAGGGACTCTTCAAGACAACTTCTAAGTCACAGGCCTTCAGGAAGTGAAAACAATACCATTCTTTCATGAGGCAGGAGATGATGGGGGTATAACCGATCAGAGGTTTCCATCGGTCCTCAAGCCATTTTCTCATAGCAACATCGTCCATTTCCGGGAAATGCCACCTGCCCACCAATGCGAGATCCTGAAGGCTTTCAATTCTTTCAGAAAGATAAAAACTGTCCAAATTGATAGTTGTAGGCGGGAAGGTGGTTTTAACAGGTTTGTTGTAATGGTTTGCATGTTCACGCAGCCGCTCGTCCTTCAGGTGGGACTCCTCGTTGCTATACGCTTTCTGAAATGGGTGACTAGAGATGGGCCCTTCCTTCTCTTGCCACGATGGTTTGACAATCATGTCGTTCAAGGTGGATTGCCACCCGGCAGACAACGTGGAGGCCTCACGTGCCTTTTCAGCGAAGATGGTGGCTCGGACCATGGCCTCCATGGCCGATGCGTTTGACCCAACGTCCATTCAATTCTAGAAAAACCACGCCTCGGCAGAATAACCCCTGGGGAGCTATTTAAAATCTAGATCAAAATTGTGCAGGAAATTAATCATCCTCTGATCCATTTCTGAACATTTCACTTGGATGATATAAATGCCAATTGAGGGGAATTTAAAGAGAATGGCTCGAGACAGACTTTGGGACCAGCGCTTAGAAGACTCCAAAAGGAAGGCTTCGACAAAACAAGGCGGGCACATAGAAATAGGCCAACTTTTAGCCCGGGATCATAATAAAGGATGACGATAGCGCACCGGCAAATTGACTATAGAGGGATGCTCCTAGATTCACTGTACACTTAAGTACAAAAACAAGTCATATAAAGGACAAAATCCAGAACTCAATGAAATTTGAATTTTCATTCTGAAGGCAGGTTATGGAATTTCCAGTCCTGGAGAAGATTTTCCCATCCTGCATTCCGGCCATCCATAGGAAGCCATTACAGTCATCAGATCGAGAGTGCTTCAGGTCGCTCAAAGAAAGAGATGAAGAACCATCTAACTGGAAGAGGATTCATGGCAGACTAAGCAACAATAGTACATCTCAACAATGCACCACCATGCCCCTATTCTAAAGCGAAGGTCTGAGCACGGCTTGTAAAATACTAAAGATTTCTTCAGTTTGAAGAAAAAAGCCGTAAGCACATTGGAGAACCAGACCAGAATCAAGGAGATGGATAGACACCCAGTTAACACCAAACTCAAAAAGGTTGAGCGAAATAATACCAAAATTAAATAGTAAAGGGCCAGAGCCTTAAGAATAATTGGCCAGAATTCCCAGCCTAAACCATCACTATATTTCAGAAAGCCTTACTATGTACCTTTAAACATAAACATAAAAATACCAAAGGATTATAAGGATAAATTAGTGTACTGACCTCTTTCCAGGCGCGCAAAGGGGAGAGCATGAATTCCGCCAACATGAACTAAAACCAGGAGGAAAATATCCAGAGAAGTGGGAACTTATGGCAGGAACAAACAAAAAATAACTAGGAAAGACCAGTCAAAATACTTCCTCTTGTAAGCACTTAGACAGCAAACAGCAGGAATCAGCACGTCGGGCAAAGAGAAGTATAGTTCCTCTGAACAGGGAAAAGAGAGACTAGTCTGTAAACACAAGAGTTTTAGACAGCAAACAACAGGTCTCAGCACGTCGGAGGGTAGGAATGCATGGATGACTTGAGGCGATTATCGAGCATGCATTGATTATTAGATAATATCTGCTTGTCAACGATTGGTCGAGGCCATGGACGCCAGAGCTGTGAAAGGCATGGTTCGTTGAGCTTCGGTCGCTTCTCCACGCTCGACACGCCCTCCTCTCCTCGTCCAAAATTATTGTATTAACCTTACCTTTCTATAGAAATTAGAATTATTTGGCTGTACGAAGAATGTCACAAAAATAAAAAACCCCAGCTTCATCATTGCAATCTTTTGGATATAACTTCCGGCACTTATTTTATTTTCAGAGTATACTATGGAGGCCCTAAATTTGTTTAGAAAATATTGGGAATTTTGGTGATATAAATTTTGGAAAATTCGATTTATAGTTTTCAAATTTCAAATTTGGTAAGTGGGGGAGTTTTTGATATTTTGTTTTGTCAGTACGAAAAAAACAAGATATATATTAATATCAGTTAAGTCACATACTACATATAAATTTTTGATACTTGTATGGCCAAATTTCAACAAAAATAACTTTCCAACTAAATTGTGACCTCCATCTACCACACCCTTATTTTCAATTGAATCAGAAATACGATACTTTCGATTAAAATATAGTCGCAATACATACGGTATAACTGCTGAATATTCAAATGCACATGTTGTTTTCACTCACCAACGAGGGCGGCCAAAAACATGATAAAGGTTACAATTTCCACCACCAGCCAACCACACGATCAGGTTACAATTTTCAATTTTAAGTCTGGAATTTCGATTTTAATCTTGGGGTGTTTTAATTCTGGAATTTCGATTTTGATCTTGGGGGTCAGTTTTAATTTTAGGATTGAAATTTAAAACCTTTAAATTTGGGAATGATTAAAATGGAAAGATGGAAAGAGCTTCTGCGTTGATCATTGAACATGTAAACCTGGATAATAATAACTGAACAGACAAAGCAATGGTCCGACCTGTGAGAGTCGAAGTTAATTATTGAGAAGAAATGTAGTTTTCATGATGATATATTTGAAATAAAAACTGCTTCCGGATTAGATACTCTATATGAGAATTGAGAAACAACTTTAGAAAAATAAAACATTAGAATTCAAAAACAATCCCTGAAAGTTAAAACATTAGAATCCAAAATCGAAGTAGATCTAAAAACTGCTTCCAGATTAGATACTCTTATCTGAGAATTGAGAAACAACTCTAGAAAAATTGTCTATATGAGAATTGGGAAACTCTAGAAAATTTCCAGATTAGATACTCTATATGAGAATTGAGAAACAACTTTAGAAAAATAAAACATTAGAATTCAAAAACAATCCCTTAATATTAAAACATTAGAATCCAAAATCATAAGTATATCTACATTAGAATCCAAAATCAAAAGTAGATATAAAACTTCCAATGACGATGTTCTAATATTGTGTTGATGAAATATTTTAAATGAAAATTGAGGTATTTTAAATAAAAATTGGTTATTTGCCGCATTGTAAATCACAATTTGTATTTTTTCTATTTTGACATTAAGTCACCATTTTCTTCATCACCTGTAATCATTGTGTAACGGCAAAGGCTAACAAGCCTGCCATAAAGCATTAAATGCCTTGTACATGTAGTCTATATAACAAAATAACACACACCCTCACTGTCTACATAAATTAAAAATAAAAGCTGTGTGTTATTTTGTTATATAGCCTGCATGTACCAGAGCATTTAATGCCCTATGACAGGCTGGTTAGCGCTTGCCATTGTGTAACATACTTCATTTCCAATATTTTAAAGTTATGACAGGCTGGTTAGCCCTTGACATTGTATAACATACTTCATTTCCGATATTTTAAAGTTATTTATGTTTTACTCATTGTTCGTATTATTCAATGAGATCATTTCTTCGAGATATTTTCTACAGCACAATACTACACGTTCAGAAGAATAACACTTCTATTATATTTGCAAGAATAAATAAAACTAAATCACCTATTAAAAGAGGTAGAAATGCGCTATGCATCTTGTCAGTAAGAGTAATGCGCTAGGGCCCACCAATCAAGTATTTATGGGAGCGGGGCAAATTTTATGATAAATAATGTTATTTATTAATGGCAGGAGCAGGATTAGAATTTGGATTCCTCTTTACTTGTTATATAATAGTTTTTATTTTTCTATTCAAAAAATGTTATGTTTAAAATTTTACCTTTTAAGAGTGATGCTTTTATAATAAATTAATTCTTTATTTCATTAAAAAGTTACCTTTCTACAATTATGTTAATTTTTTTTACATATTTATGATAAGATATGAAAACAAAATGACCATAACTAGCATTTGCACTAGATGTTGCAAAGGATACTCGGTAAGGCGCAAAGGATACGCGGTAAGGCATAAGTTGAAGAATGGTAATGAGAAAGTATAAATAAGATGCATAGATGTAGCATAAATGAAATTCTAAAGCTGCATAAACTAAAATTGATTTAGGGTGCCTAAGACTATATTTTTTATTAATTATTGAATTAATATTGCTTCCTTTAAGCCATTTGATAGAAGCGTCATTTGTGCTTCTGAAAATCACCTAAATTTAATCACTGACTTAATGCTTATTAAGTTTACCTAAAAAGTCTTTGGAAACTAAACAAAGTAATACATGTGATTTTGAAATTTGTACAGCTGGCAAAGAAAATTGGCCAATTGGACTTCCTACTTCTATTAATTTTTTCAGCTATAATGCATGCCTAATAATCCACACTTTGCACTTAACGATTAATGCCTCACATGATTAATGGTACCCTGTACTATGAATCTAATATTTTTATGCACTTACAATTAAGGTAACAAACAAGATCCAAAGAATGTATACCACAAGGACCAATAAACAGTGTATTTGATAATCCTTGTTAGGCTCACCAAAAACAACATTATTGCTCTTTAAATCCTTCACAATCAATACAAATGTTGTACAACACGAGGTTCATGCGGTTGTCAATCAAGCAATAGTTCTGATCGAGAATGCTAGATCTCCTTGCTAAAGCATGGAAATTTTCTCAAACAAGAGCATTAGCTCTTTCCTGAGATTTATGTTGAGCAAAATCTGCTTCATCAACACCAGGTTGATGGCCTTCTTGGAGCTTACGATAACAAATGAGACAGAGATCATAACAACAATTTCGACAGCTTCTATGGTAATCAACAATAGATGTTGTACATTTGTTACTGCAAAACTTAGCAAACATGTTGGATTAATATGTTATATAACAAGCATAATGCGGGTTCTCTGAAGAAGTTCTTATTAAACAAAATATAAATTCACATCATGATAAAGATAGGTGCATATTATGTAAGTATGATGTAGTTTTGTAGAACAAATCTTCCACAGTAGCCTCAAGACATGATGCAGATTGGTGTTGGACTGTTTGTCTTGGATAAACTTAAGTTGTGCATACATAATTCACTCATTTCAAGGGATAGTTGAAAGTGTAGACATTGCCAACTCACAGAAGCTGACTTAGATTTGTAAGTTCAAATCTTTGTAGTTGTTTGCAACAACTCTCCGGACTTACCCTCATAATTATGCCAAGGTTTTAACCTTAAAAATGTGCCAAGTATTCTCACAAATCTACCTTCCAAATGTCTTTAACAGGATTCAAAATAAACCCATCGTTTGTGCCATAGTGGGTGTTTGGTTAGGACATCATTGTTCAACCTTAAATTCTTTGATTAGCTTCAGGAATTAGGCTCCAAATGCTTGCTTCATCCAACTACCTTAGCCTGATTGAATGGCTGAACACTCTTCAATTGTCTAACGTATTATCCAACCACATAAATGGATGATAGGTGGCCTAGAGGGAAGTTTTTATAAGCTCCTGCATGTGATTGTTGCTCTCTCTAAAGAATGAAGCAAACCCACACTAGTTTTGAGAACTTCACTCTGCACTTTCTGGGCATAACGATGCATAATTTTCTCATCCCTCCCAAATTTTTTCTTAGGGGATATGGAGTTGTAGCCAGGCATGGGTAAGGTAGACTTGCCTTTCTCACCCGAGAAGAAAACTCCCATTCTATTTAAGAAATTGTATTGCTAGGCTCATGGAACAAATGTTGAAGTCACTTCAAATACCAAACAAAGCTAATTTCTTCTTATTCCTCTCCAAAGTTACCAATTTTAGATAATTTTGAATTAAAACCACCAATTTTAGAGAACCTCCATATGATTATATAGCGATGTCACCTAATTAAAATCAACCAACACTTACCAAGGTATTCTTTTGTATTTTTTACACGGCCATGAGCTTGAAAGCATTGTAATCTTTCCCATAATTACCACTACTCTCCATCTCTTTACATCGACACAGACTTTTATGTTGTCATGTTAGAAAATGGATTTAACTTTGTGAAACCTCCAAGATGTAGGAACCCAAGGCCACAAATATTGGTTATGCTTGGTGAAACCTCCAATATGTAGAAACTCAAGGCCACAAAGATTAGCTATAACTGGATGGAAGCATATACTGATCAATTTTGGTGGAAGTGAAATTGAAAAACAAAATGGTGTGGTGGAAGCGATATTGAAAAACAAAATGGTGAGGGTTGACGTTGAATTTATATGGATGCCATATTTTGAGAATATTTTGTAATCTGATGGTATAGAAAGATGTTAAACAATTGACCCTTCTCCTCACCATCATATTTTATTTTTTTTAATTGTAAAAGTCGTACATATTTTTAAAAATATTTTGATTCTTATTAAGTCTATCCACATTTACCAATCATTTAATTTATATAATTATATAAATATTGATACATCATATAATAAAATTTCACAATAACTTTAAAAATCTAAAAAAACAAAAAAACATGCTAGCAATTTCGGGAATATAAAATTTGGAAGAAGAGAAAAAAAAAATCAAAAATTGTAAAAGTTTTGAATCATTGTAAGCCTAACTGAGACATAGGACCAACAAGGGGTGATTGAGTCAATTTCTATTGTAAGCCTAGCATGCTTAATTGATTCATGTTGAGTCATGTTATGTTGAGCCATGTAGTTGTAATTAAGGGGGAGTGTTGGAAACTGTAACTACTCCCGCATGCAAGAGTTGGCTAAATTTAGAGAGTCAGTTAAGTCGAGTGAGTTTGAATTAAGCCATATTTTAGGAAAATTCAAATTTTGGGTGTGTGCAAGTGAAGTTAATTTAGGTGAGTCGCTAGTCAAAAATGTTTAAATACCCCTCATCGGGTTCATTGTAATCATCAAGTTTGTGTGATCAATTGAAGAGTTGCAACTCATGTTATTGTGTGTGTTAAATTTTGTGCCTTTCATCTTCTACCTTTCCAACTCCTCTAATATTGGTGCTATTCACTTTACTTTCTCTTATAGGAAAGTTACAAAAAATACAGTGATAACCGTTCAATTTTCTTTTTTTAATAACGTAAGTGTAAAGCATACTTAAAAAATAAAATTATAAAGTGAATAGTGTAGCCTTATTCTGGACTTATATGGGCACTATGATAGTCAAATGTACCCCATATTACAAGTTTTTGTGAATCACATTCCCATATTTCAAAACAATGAGATTATAATTTTTATCCTCACTTAAAATTAATTTTATACACATACATTCGAAATATTTTTATTGAAAGGTGTGTATTTAAACTCACACTTTTTATACTAAAAGGTGTTTCACTTGTTGTGTGTCGGTTGGGTCACCATACGGCTAGGTCACCATACGCCTTAACATGTTAGAGCTATACTTAATCCTATTACCTTTTATTCTAAACCACATAGGAAATAAGAAATTAATATATTACTTAAAAAGTTATTTAATCATATTTAAAAAGAATAGTTCTGAAAATATATTATTTTATAAAAATTATCTCTCACAATTTATTAACATACTATGAAATTGATATCTAAATTTGAAAATATATATAATATATATATAATATATATAATATAAATATATATATATATATATTATATTCTTTATAAATAATAGATACACTAGTATTATGAAAAGAAATTGTTAATTTTATATGTAGAGGAAATTAATATCTTATTTTGAAATATATATAATATATATATAAATATATATTATATAGAGTCTTTAATTAAATAATAGATAACACTAGTATTATGAAAAGAAATTTGTTAATTTTTATATGTACAGGAAAGGTTTCAATAAAGTTTTTGTTATAGGGTATCTTAGTTACTGTTATTCAAACTAGAAATTATGTTCCTAGAAAAATTGTAAAATGATATTTAAAGGGGAGAAATTAGTTTCCTACTCGGGCCCAAGAAATTGCATAAATTTTAGTGGACACTAACCACTAGTAAGTTTACACATTTACATTTTTACTCCTACTTATAGTATATTTATTCACATCTTAATCTTATCCTTTTTTAATGCAAAGAATTGATTTATATGTTATTTACTATTTTCAATCACTACATGAATATTGCAACTCTATAAAAAAATTATGACAAAAAAATCAATGAGGAAGTATCTACAAAATCATCTCACAAATATCTAGAAAACATAGTAGGAATATTGCGAATGTATCTAAAAGCTAGGGGAAAACTATTGATCCACATAACATTGTATTGTAGAAATGCCACAATTTGACTTTCTAATTATGGCCCAATAAAATGTTTGAAGAATACTTTTTTGTAATATATATAATATATATTATTATATATATATATAATATATATATATAATACAAAAATTACAATTTGGTATTGAAAAATGTTAAACTAAAAATTGAACAAGCACATCAATCACTCTCATCCTAAAAGACTAAAAGATAATATTATGAAAATAATTATAATATCCAAAACAAGTTAAAAATTTGGTTTTCAATAAAATTTTTTTATATAATTTTTATTAAAAACGATGATAGAGAGATGTTATTTAAAAAAAATAGCCATAAAAGTAAATTTCCCATTTCCCAAAACCATAAAATTAGAAGAAAATTGGTAAGAAATGATTAATTGCACTTGCTAAATTAAAATGAGCAAAGATTATTATCACGTGTTCATGGTTGGAGATAAAAAGTTTATAAAATTTGCCTATCCTTTTGATCATTGAATTGATCTGCTCTAAAGTTAATAAACTACCAGGATTGAGATTGAGTCCACATTGGTCTTATGTTGTTGCTAGCAACATTGGGTCATGTATCTAAAGTCTGGTACGAAATAATAAGATCAAAATAGCATACCTACTGCAACCTTAGGAACACTGCCATGTGCAGTTCTCTGAAACAGTTAAAAGAGCAATATAGTCTGTCAACATCACATTTAAAGCCCATGGCTTGAGGAACCTTCTCCGTGGCAATCCGAATTTTGCCATTCACACTTCAGTTCAAGAACTAAACTGAAATGCATGTCACAGGCTCACAACAATATCAGTGACGCATTAATGACGCGCTATTCAAAAAGAATGAAAACCAGGACAATCAATGGTTACAACATTAAACAAATTTCATTGCCAACTCAACAAAAACCTCGCAGCGGTGTCGCTTTAAGCCCAAAAATTTAACACAAATACTCGTAATAGGGGCATACATTCTACTATTACCTTGCCCATACAAGTGCGGAATAAGGCTACAACCTATAGTCTTGCGCATTAATTTATTTTTCGAATTCAACTATGCGGTTTCATTATTAAAGTAACAAAGCCTAAGGATCTCAAAAGAACATGCAGGCCAAGAAGGGAATGATGGAGGGCATGAAAGATGCACCTACAGAAACATTTTCTTCCATCATAAGCAAAGAGATAAACTCTATCCAATTGGACTTTTTGTATTTGATGTTATTAGCTCTGATTTTGGTGTTGTTGCAAGATTCCCTATCTTTTTCTGTAAGCAGCAGCTCCAATGCCATTAACAACTGCTGGAGAAGAGATGCAAATTGGGCGCAGAATCGAATGAAGTTGGCAGATTGTGATGTGTGCTTCGGAAGCGTCGCCAATGGAGGAAGGAGGTTGGGCATTTCCCACAATTACCTTAGGGGTTAGAGTCACCATGAGCTTGAGAGGTAAGTCCAGGTAGCCAGATGAACTCGGAGGTTGGGCATTTCCCACAATCACCTCCTGGGTTAGATTCCCCATGAGCTTGAGTGTTAAAGAAACGCAACAAAAACCTAATGAGATAGTTCAGTTCAACCGAAACTTAATCAATCGCCTGACAATTCATTTTAGCGGGTGGGATGCAACCGTCAAACAAGAAAAATAAATGAATAAATGAGTGAGTTAGTTGAGGTGAGTAAATTAAGGAAACCAATCAGTTGACAGTTCAGTTCAGCAAGTGGTATGCAACCGTCAAATCGGAAAAATAAATGAATAAATGAGTGAGTTAATTAAGGAGTTAATTGAAAGTTATTTGATTGATCAATGGATAAAAACATTGCAATCGTCTAACACTTGATCTAATGGTCATATTAAAGACAGCTAAGACCAGAAGGAAGTTTATTTCAGAGGGAACGCCTTACGGTGTAATTAACAAATGACAATAAATTAACTCTTTACCAACAAATGTTTCATTAAAAAGTTACCTTTCAATAACACAATTATGTTAATTTTTTTTACATATTTATGATAAGATACGAAAACAAAATGACCATAACAAACAAATGACAATAACTTAACTCTTTACCAACAAATGTTTGATTAAAAAGTTACCTTTCAATAACTTAATTATGTTAAAAAATTTTACATATTTATGATAAGATACGAAAACAAAATGACCATAACAAACAAATGACTTATTGAATTCTGAATCTTGGTTTGAAATTATATGGAACACTCACAATAAAATATTCAGAACTCTGAAATAAAATGTCTTAGACCAAGACATGCCATAGCATTTGCATATATAAGATATGAGTGAGGAGATCTTATGTGACATATAAGATTACCAACAAAGTAAAGCTATAAGATGGTCTATCCCTCCCGTCCTCTCCACAATCATAATCACATGGAATCAATACGGAGATCCACCATGGAGAATTTGAATTCAAGCAAGCACAATGTACTAAAAGTGCTTTAATATTTCATAAGTGGTGGTAGATGTTGTTCTTCATGAGCCGATCTTTCAGAGCTTTTAAGTGATTTGTTGAGACACTAAAGATTTCGTGCAGACTGTAGTTGAAGCGACACTTCCATTGTTCCATAGGTGACACGTGACATATGATAAGTTTCGTAAGTGAGTGTTATTGACACTGTGACAGACCCCTCTCCCAAATAAGCCAATAAAGACGGGTGGTGAATACACTAAGAGAGAGCAAGTGGCAACAAGCAGGATTGTGGTCCAAATTGATTATGACAAGGAAGAGGTTTTGTGCTTTCAGTTATGTGATGCTTTGGGCTACGTAGGTTCGATGATGCAATAGAACACTCAAGAAATGATTGTTTGTTTCATTCAAGTGGGATTGTTAATGATTTTTGCATAAGAGATAAATGGATGTTCAATGGATTTCAAGGAAACTATTTGGACTTTGATTCTAATCCAACTTACCTTGGTCAAATGAAAAAATTGTGATTGATTGAATGGCATTCCTTCCAAGGAGTATGAAATATGTATGTTTTTTTCCCCTTTTCCCTAAGGTGAACATAGTGAACATCTAGGTGACACCTACGACAATTAAATCATACTAAATCGAGCACCTGATGAGATCCCACCATGAAATAAATATTTTAAACCAAGCCAAATTTGTTATGTTGTGAGCATATATATATATATATATATATGAATGACAATATTTGATATAAAGTCTTTGTAGACTAGATGTTTATTAATCACTTATTTATGGACATACATTTAAGGAGACTAGGAAATCACCTTTGTTGAATGGTCTCATATCCATTTTGGGTGGTTGTATGTTCTTATGCTATAGGTTATTTTGCACAAGTTGGATGTCTTTTTTTTTCCCTTGGAAAAGTCTGGGTAGATCAACCTTGAAGGGAATCTTTTAAAGCCCTTTAGCCAAACTAGCAGGGCCTAACCCCAAGGGGGTCAAGGAGAATTAACCATGTGACCTCCCGATCGGCGAGGTACTTAACAATAGGGACTCGACCAGTTGAACCAACCCTTGGGGCTAAGTTGGATGTATTTTAATTCCTACCTGAATGAAAATATGTTTTTCCTTCTTTGTGTGTTGACCACTACATGTCAACGACCCATAGCAGTACACTCCTTTTTTTCACAAAAGGGATAGTGCCTGATTGACGTGTTTGTGCCGTTCAACTATCATCATTAGCCTGATCATCATGTTATATTGTAAACCCTTTCTGCATGTGTAAATTGTAAATAATCTCAACAGATCCGTGTCGTGTATGTAATTACCTAGGTAAACCTAATTTTCTGGTGACGATCTACATTCCGGGAGGTTTTTTGTCTCACCGATCCATTCTCGAATGGTCGATAGAGTTTTCCTTCAGCCTTACCCCAAAGCCGGAGTGGATTTTGTCACTAGGATCTTAGGGGAGTCCTAGTGTTCTAGATTGAGTCTATGTAAAAGTGATTTGGGAATAATCCTAACTATTTGGTTATGTTATTTTATTACAAATTGTTTGGTCTGTTGAATTATAGTTGTGTCACAGAATTGGGTAGACTGTGAGGGTCTTTTGCAAATGGGTTTTCCCCCTTGAGATGTAAAAAATATGAAATCATGATGTAAAGTGTCTTGAGGGTTAGAAAAATAATTTATCCCCTCATAGGTTAATTAATTAATTTTTCTCGCAAAAAATTTAATTAATATCTTAAACCAGAAATTTAATTAATTATATGTTCTAGGTAAATTTAAATTTTCCAAAGACAAAATTCGTGAGTGTTTTAACATTTAAATTTTAAAAGGTCTTAGGATTAAGATAAATTAATTATTTTGTTAAATTTTAAACCTTTCATCCCTGGGGTTAAGTCAAAGTCAAAATTTTGAGGAAATTAATTCAAAATTTTAATTTTTGAATTAATTAAAATTCATTTAATTGAAAAAATCGAATTTCCTCAATAATTTAAAATTTCAACTGATGAGATTAAAATAAATTTTAATCCTCATCAACGATCAAGATTTCTTTGACAATGATCACTCGAGCTAGCCGTTGGAGAATTTATCTTTAAATAGGAGGTCATTTGTCAGTTGAAAGGATCCGATCTCTGGATCGTGTACTGAGCTCTCAAGCTCTTTTGTATACTTTTTTGAATTAATGAAAAAGTCTTTGGGGTTTCAATGTGTTGTAGTGTTTCTCTTCATGAATTTATGGTAACATTATTTTACTTTCTGCTTAATATAATGTGAAAACTATCAATCAATAACTCTCTTAGAATAATCTGAATGCAGGTATCTTATTCAGTTTGTTGGATCTAGGGTAACATTTTTAATTTTGATTGAATTAGTAGGTATCTCTATTTCTTCATAATTTTATTGTTGTTTTATTTCTCTACTTGATTTGATGGTTGACCTAGTGTTTGCAGAAGATCTCTCAGGTTCTCATTGAGCGTTTGGGGATAGTTTTCGGTTGGACCAGACAACTCTCAACACATATTTTCTGAAGAGCCTACCTCATATAAGCCTGCGGATTTATCTAACGAGAATCTTTTTTCTGTAGGGTGTTTTTGGGTTAGTACTTGTCTAAAATTTCAAAATCTTTTAAATACTTTGTGGAAATTTTGATAGATCTGGCTATTAAGAGCATTAGATTATTAAATCTGGGAGCGAAGTTGGACTCATACTCCTAAGATCTGATAGATTTGTAAATTATTTGTATAGATATGTTATTTACTTATGTAGATCTAAAATTTTGTAACATAATTTTGAATTTTAACACTTAGGTTTTTTGGGATTTTCTCTATTTTTGTACATATTAGGTATTGGGTTTTTCTCTTTTCACTTGTGCAGAAATAGATCTGAGAAATCAACCACGAAAATCTTTAGATCTGAGCTAGATCTAGACCCTAGAGGGCAAGATCTGGACTCAAAAATTGTTTGCAGGAATAGATTTGAGAAATCAGCCAAGTAAATCTTCAAATCTGAGATTTTCCAAGTAGATATGGGGGTTTTGAGACAAATCTAAGCCCTGGAGGGCAATATCTTATCCCAATTCTTTTTACAAGGCCAACCATTAAAGATTTTGTAATAAATCTGAAGATTTGAA
>APFE030574650.1:32930-69898 GCA_000404065.3 Pinus taeda
AAATAAAAATGAAAATATGATATATTATGGTATACATTTATATAAGAATTTCATTTCCCATAAGGTGACGGTAGAATACTTGTTATATATGGATAAAAATGAGAGTTTTATATCGATCATTGTAATTTTATAGATCTATTTTTTTAACCACATGTATTCATGTGATGAAATATATTTATTGATTGAAACAGTACCTTCAAGCTCTCTTTCTATATTGGAAGATGAAAACATTGATGGGTAGGATCTTGATGGAAAGACAAGTAGACCAATACAATATTTTTTTCCACCTTGCAAATGTGAAGAGAGAACAACACAACATGAGGTTATACAAGGAGAGGATGGGCTTTCGTTTGGCACAAATTTAGAGCCACATTCCATGCATTTCTATGTCATTAGCGCCTCTAGGCTCTAGCGCATGACACCTGTCACTAGTGAACTCTTATGATTCTTAACTGTTAGATGTTTCATGTTGGTTTTATGTGGTATGATGTCTTTTTAGATCCACTAGTGACACTGCAAATGTTACACTTCTTAAATTTTTGGGCTTGCTACTCTATTGGAAGATGATAAAAAAAACCCTGGTTCCCAATAGGCAAGTTGAGACCATTTGCTGCAAAGTTTGATGACAACATATCACTACATAATATATATATAAAATTAATTATAGATATTTGTTTATAATTTTTTAAATATTCCATTATTAATTAAATATAAAGTTTTAAATATAAACAAAATTGGCATAGAGTGTGACATAAATGGTAATAAAAATGACGAATGATGCTCAAGCATCATTTGAGTGAGTGAAAACATTGATACAAAGTACAATTTTAACACAAAAAAGACACAAAGTTTGATGCCCTTATGTGTGTAAAATTTTGCATCAAACATTTATATTTTAATTAAAGAGGGGAGTAATGCAAATTTTGGCACTAGGACTTTATATTGTTGTAGTGCAAGTTGTTTGGTTGGAATATTTTGTTGAACACTTTGCTCATAGCCTTCATATCCTTTTTAAATTTATCTAAAAATTATGTGATACGACGACACGACACGATGCTCAATGATATATTGGTGTCCGGAGTGAGATAAGGCATAAAATAGTGATCGATAAAACTATGCAATTGAAACAATTTTTAAGAGAATAAAAATCGAAAAATGTCACATATACACAACCCACAAGCGATTACCCCCATAAACTTTAATTTTCAAAACCAAAGTCGTCAAAACGACACCTCTCTTTCATGGTACTAATAAAACAATTCATAATATAATATATAGACAACTTTGCAACACCATTTAACCTTAATTTTCTAAGTCGTGATAAATTACGAAAATATAGCCAAAATTATCAATGCACTGATCTGTCTTTATATATCTTATATAATACAATCTTGTTTTTTCGTCTTGAAAAAGTCTTGATTTACATGTAAAAAATGAATAGGACTCAATTGGAATTAACCACATTTTTACATGTAAAAAATGCAATACATGAAACAATGCTTAGTGATCTATTGATTTCTTAACTTTAGACAATATAAAGCAACAAAGAGTTAAAACCTTTGAGATTAAGATTTGTTGTTTGTATCTTACCACTAAAATTTAAAATAATTAAAATCAATTAAAGTCTTAACACCCCATCTATTTGCACTTTAATCATTACAAGAATTCTTAATTAAGGAAAGACTCATTCTCAATGCAAGATGAGTCAATGAATCCCAAAAAAAGAGTTACACAAAAAAAGAGTTACATATAATTATGGTAATGCGAGTATTTATAAAGTGTGGATTAATTGGTTTGTGTAGGATTTAATCCTAACCAAGTCTCAGATTCAAATCTTTTAGGGACACGTTAAGAATAAAAACTAATTGTGGACAATACATAATTCATTCAAATCTTGCATATTCTTACGTATATACTAGCCCTAATATAAACTCAACATTATCGTAATGCTTAACCATCCAAATCCCAAAATAATTGAATTTATTTTAGTTTGGTGAGAGAAATAAATATTATCCTTCTTCTCCATCCTAGACTCAACACTAATTTTTTTTTTTTTTTAACTACATGGTGAATCGGTAACTGCCAGTCCTAATCTATGGGAGACCCAGGATCAATCCTCGTAGCTGCCTCTATAACACCAGGAGTACATCCAACCACCTACAAGTCGGGTATACTAAGATCCTATGATTTTAGCAAGAGCAGGGTCAACCATCTAAATCCCAAAATAATTGAATTTATTTTAGGTTGGTGAGAGAAATAAATATTATCCTCCTTCCCGGACCTAGACTCGACATTATTTATTTATTTTTAACCACATGGTGAATCGGTAACTACCAGTTCTAATCTATGGGAGACCCAGGATCAATCCTTATAGCTGCCTCTTTAACACCAGGAGTACATCCAACCACCTGCAAGTCGAGTATACTAAGATTCTATGATTTTAGCAAGAGCAGACTCATGTGCACTCATGCGCTGCCAAAACGAGATTGGGAAATCCGAAAATCCGCCCCTTTAGCTTCCACCACAATAGGTCAATATACTCAGTAATTTGAACTTCAGTTGTTCGCTCAAATAACTTATCATCAAACCACACATGGCTGTATCCCTCGAATCTAACATTATTATCATTCACACCCATCCAAATCCCAAGTCAATTGGATTTATATTCAATAATTTGACCGTTATATTAGATATTTTGACCTCGTCCTTTTTATTAGACTTTCACTAAAATCGCGAATATCCATTTTTCTCTCCTGACAAAAAAAACTACGAGGGCAAACGAGTCTAGAACCATCCCATGGAAACCGCTAGAACAATCCTGTGTGTCCTAGGCTTGTGAGTTAGAAAATCATAGACAATCTTGAACATCCTATCCATTTCCTACTCCGCCTATAAATACTCCTCTATCCGTCCACATATTCAACAGGAAGGATTTTCGAGTTTCAGAAGATTTTGCATTTACAGTTTTGACATTCATCGCAAGCATGTCTCTCGTTCCTCGCTTATTTGGCAGACGATCCAGCGTTTTCGATCCCTTGTCACTGGATTTATGGGACCCTTTTGAGTCTGTAAATTCTCAATTTCAATTTTTCGGAGACATAGGGCACCCTGCAAGGAATGATGCAATAGCCATAGCCAACACTCAGCTCGACTGGAAGGAAACTTCTGACGCGCACATTTTCAAGGCTGATCTTCCAGGTATTCACCAACACTTTTAGAGGGTTTTCGTTTAGAGGGTTTTCGTTCCTTTAGTTAATGATTTTCTGGATTTGTCACGATTTAGGGCCTGGAATTTACCTTTGGTTCGTGGCAGGTCTGAGGAAAGAGGAGGTAAAGATAGAGGTGGAAGACGACCGAGTTTTAAAGATCAGTGGTGAACGCAAGAAAGAAGAAGAGAAAAAGACCGACCAGTGGCACCGGATTGAGCGCTCTCACGGAAAGTTTCTTCGGCGTTTTCGCCTACCGGAAAATGCCAAGGTGGACCAGGTGAAGGCTACAATGGAAAATGGAGTGCTCACTGTCACGGTTCCCAAGCAACCTCAGACTAAACCTGAGGTTAGAGCCATTGAAATCTCTGCTTAACTGAAACAAAAAATAGTGTCTATGGCGGTTGGATAAATGTCGGGAGGTTCACCCTTCACCCAGTCATTGTTCTGTGTTGGGTGTTTCTAAGGGTTTGAAGACTAACAATAAATGTCAATGTATTTTCAAAAAATTAAAATAATAAAATGGAGATTAACCAAGATGATTGTAGTGGCTTCTTATTTTGGTGGTGTTTGAGGGAGAATCAAGACCTATTTCCGAATTATTGTTATCATTATGTTTTCGTTTGCATTCAACCCTTTGGAATATCCTCCACTCCACATACAAATGGAATTATAATAATATCAAAGGAATGGCTCTTGACATCTCTGGAACAAATATTTTAGGAGAAAGTAATAGACATATATGATGAATCTAACAGATATTAATTTACCCAATTTAATAATTTGACAGCAATTCTTAGGTAACAGTTGTGGGTTTCGGTCCGTTTATCATTTAAGTTAACCATGTGAACAATTAAATCGGTGTTTTTGCATTATTAACTAAATTGGTGTTTTTGCATTAAGGAATGAAATCAGGGAAATTGATATAATGCTATTTCAATTAAGTTAAACATGTAATCAATTAAATCGGTGTTTTTGCATTAAAGAATAAAATTCAGATAAAGATAATGTTATATATGAAATTTGAAACGTCAATGAAGTTAGTAAGATTATATTGAATAGTTAATAAGATTATATTGAATTGGAAAATAAAACTTGAAAAGTGAAAGGAGGGGAAATATACTAAAAGAAATTGTTTTGAATTCTCTTTCATTAAAAATTGTTGTGAATTCTCTTTTATTATATGTATTAGGTTGTCTATTTGATTTATATTAAGTGGAATTTAAGTGGAATTTAATTAGAACTTAAATATGTTAATAGTTTATGAAATTTATTTTTTATTTTTAAGATTTCTATTATTTTAGAAAAACATGGTATAAAGATATATCACTAGTTACTTGGTCATGCATTAAATAAAGATTAAGTAAAGTTTAATGACTAATTGGAAACTAAATAATTTTCACTCTTTATAAGATAAGAAAATATCCAAAATACAAATGTCTTTTTTAAAATATGTTTATTTGCTAACATACACTACATAATAAAAAGCTTTTGATCAATATTACAAACATTTAAGAGTCTGAAGAAGTGATGGGTGCAACATCTTTGGTCTTCGATGTGAAGGCATTGAGAATTTTGTATCACAATGGAAGTGACTCTCTATATGAGCAATCATGGCCTCTAATCTTTCCATGCAAACTTGTTGACTCTGATGAGTATGTTTGATGTCATTCAATGCAATAAAAATATTGCATCTTTCTTCATCTATCAATGTAAAGAAATGTAATTGAGGTATTGATTCTTTTTCCACTTGGGGTATGATTAGGATTAGAATCCCATTGTGAGACCTCTTCTAATATCTTTGAGTAGAAAAAAAAACTTGTCTCTCCATAGCAACACAGACTTCAAGGTGATGAATTTCGTTGCGAGTGTTGTAAGAAACAATAGAATGAAAAGTTTTAATAGCTTCATATGCCTACTATTAAGCTCGACTATAGCTTTAAGGGTCATGACATTTGCCTTTTCAACATGTTCTCATGTGCTACCTAGGCATGTTCACTGAATGACAGTTTCTCAGACTAAGGATAGAGGTTGTTAGGGGTTATAAAAGAATAGCTTATAAGGATAAGATGTAGCTAGGGAAAACATAATTGCAGGTTAAACTAGATATTCTAGCACACGACATAGAGATTAAAAAGCAGAGCACCAAGGAATTCAAAGGGTTGAAGCTAAATATTGGTGCATAGTTTCTAACCATATAACATAAGGCCAACATTAGCTAATATTCAAATACTACAAGAGCTAAATAATTCAGTGCAAGATGAGACAATAAAACAAACAGAGGGGACAAGAAGTACCCTCAACAAGAGGCTTGTCCACAAATTGGAAATGGGAAACTTAAAGAGTATAGTGGAGCGTCAATTCCTCAGGCAGTTAGGGAACCTTTTCTTTCGCATAAATTACTCTATCCAACTTCTAACACTCCTTTGACCTTCTATCCATGCATGATGTAGGTCACCAACCAACAATTTCCACAAAGGCATACTTTTCTTGAAGCACCACTAATTCACAACCGTTTTGGCTAACAACAAGAACAAAGTCATACTAGAAAATGGCATAACAAACAACAATAGAGAGAAGGTAAGTCAAGCGGGGATTGCCCCTTGACACTAGTGGAGCTTTGAAAAAAATGTATATACTTCGAGAGTGAGGGAAACTTCTTGTTTAAAATCTCTTGCAAACTGAACTGAGAGTTGTGGCTTTAAAGCATGATCCCACTTACCATGATTATTTAAGTTAAATGTCCTTGCATGATTGTTCATGTAAGGGTCTGGCCATGCCACCCCCTTCATAAATGCCATGCTCGACTGTGGGGTGGTAGGATTACCCCACTTTCCAAATTTTCATGTTTTTCCACCCCATTGAGAAATTATTTATGAAAAATTTAACTGGGATATATATAAAGGCATTCTTTATATACAAGAGAATGAAGAATTTAAAATATCTAGTATGAAAGTAGTGGTTTGAAAAATGGATTAAAAGTGTGTGTGTTTTGGAATTGTGGCAACGTTTCATAAATTTAGTTTAAAACTAGATTCCTAAAAGTGTTATCTTTATCAAGGGAGTAGTATATATATATACACAAATTGTGGTGGATTAATTTAAGTAAATTTGGGGCTTTAAGTGTTTGTCTTGTAAAAGGAGTGGAGGCATTAATTATATTGTTCTTAATGTTAAATATGTGTAGGAGTATTCTTAAATGAATGTAGGAAAATCCTCTAATCAAGATATTTGGATAGAGAATTTAAGTAAAAATGATGTGGATAAAATTTGTGTTTACAATATTTTATAACAAGATATGATGACAAAGGATTTACTAGTTGATCAATCAACTTATAAAGATCGAGAGGGTTTTGGAAAATTCCTCCAAAGGAAAAATACTGAGACCTCAAATTTCAGTCAAAATCTTAGATCTAGAAATAGGCTTTCATCTTTCTCCTCTTCAATTTAATCAACCAGTTCCTTAATTAGCTATTGGAAGTATTACCAAGTCTTAGTTGCTCCCAATAGAGCGAGATAAAAGAATTTAGAAGGTAATTTGCAAAATTCTCTCTTAAGGACCCAACTAGCCCAGTGATAGAAGAAGATGAGGTTGAAGACCCCCTACACAACATGGATTTAGATGTTGCATGCATGATCGGTTAGGTAAAGCTCTGCCTTAATAAAGATTCACAATCCATGCTTGACCATCAAGCAGATAATGCTTAGCTTGGTTTGAGTTCTTCAACTCCCCATTTAGTAGGTTCTTCATTACAAGATAAGGTTTTATCCAACTCTCTATACAAGTGACCCATTATCCTTATGTGGTTACCATTGTTGCTTGCCACATAACCCCAACTTAAACCTCAGGAATCCCTCTTTATTGCCTCCATGTAATTCATCTAACAGTTGAGAGGCAAGATGATAATTTATTTTACATCAACAAACATAAGAGTTTTCGTCTATCAAGGCCTGTCGCCACTAGAACCCCAACCATTTGCACCTTATCACAGTTTCAAATATGCCCAATGGCCAATTGTCTGATGAATTACCGTTGTCTACCACCAATTCTCCTATATATCGGCCTCCATCAATGTTGGCCAACAATTCATGCACTTCTATTGTTTCTTCCGGTGGTTTGGCGTTATGATTCAACAACCTTTTCATTGCCCGCTAAAGATAATTTCCATCCTAAATTTCATATATTGCCAATTTCAAAACTACCTCTAGTGCCACATGATCTATGACCTAGTGCCCGATGATTTCTTAACAAAGGTCGCAAAAGTTTTCATTTGTCAACTCCCATATACTGTTAGACTTTTGAGACCCACGTACATCATGATGATGTCATCCAATCCACATGGCCTCCTTTGGGAGTGCCATGTGCCAATTACTTTTTGTCGCTTTGGACTTGTAAAATAACCAAATAGTCGTGCCACATCACTCATTGTCCATGTCACTGGCCTACATGGCTTTGGGGTCCCACCAATGACCCTACTTCCATGTAGAATGAATTACTTCGCTATACATTGTTTGGGGTTATTCGATGACTCTGGTTCTTTTGTGCAATTGATGGAAAACAACAAATGTGGATCCCCCGACTCTCAACCTCACTAACCTAGCGAGTCCTGCCCTGACTAGTTCACTAACCCTGACCTACTTGGCCAAAACCCTTAATCGGGTGCAAACACACCTTGAATGTTATCTTCTAGATCGATGAGCTCGACTCGTGACCTCACCGACCTATGAGGTTATGCCCAATGTTCGACATTGAATTCTTTTTCTAAGTTTCTTTACTTGGAATATTTTCTAAAAATTTTACTAAGGCTACGAGCACCTGCACCTTTCCCTCTTAACCTCCATATCTTCAGGACTTTCTTTCTCCTTTTCGAGTTTATGAATTATTTCCAAACTCAACTACGCCTAATGTCGTGCTCATTAACACACCAACGAAATTCTTAGCACATAAAAATATAATCTAGAAGATTACAATGTAGTTCACTCAGCTCCCCATTTTACTCATGCACAACTATGAATTCTATTCATTAAGAACAACTTAATAACACATAGCTTAGAATGCATAAAACAACACTAGATTTCATAATTGCACACATGTATCTATTGGAATAAACACAAATATTTGATTATCTCTTAGAATTGTAGTTCAACGAGATTCATGCTCATGAAGCACTTACAGAAAAATAACCAAATAACTAGAGTCCTCTGAAAATTATAGGAATTAGACCATTCCTCAAGGATTAAACAAGGCATCATCATTCCATCTTTCTATAGGAATCACATTCCACACATTCATAAAGGAATTTAAATGAAACTGTAAGCATACATATAAAATTCCCTTGAACATGATGCATAATAAGCATTATTTCACAATCACAGAGGAGCCAACTTCTCGGCATCACAAGGAAAATAACATCCTTCAGTATTAGTTCATGCATTTAATACATAGAGAACATTTAAAACACAAGCATATGTATAGAGAGTTGGATAAAGCCTTATCTTGTAATGAAGAACCTAATGACTGAGGTTTGGACTTCGAATATCCACCCAACCTTAGAAAACATGCAACCAAGATTACTTGTAGCTGTCACCCCCTTGCCAAAGTCCAAAGCTTTAATTAGAGTGTTTTCAGAGGAGTTAAAAATTGATATTATCTATCAAAACATGTTGTCTCGAGGTTACCTCACCTCCACCCACCTGTTATCCATGATCACACAAAATGTAGGTAACATCGTCATTTACACAAAGGAGCTTATAATACAACATCCAAACATCTTTGGGGATTTAAAAATAAAGAGCCTCAATTGAAACTTGGAGAGAAAGATATAGATAATAATCAGGAGGTTTTATCAGTTGTGTTACTCTTGTAGGAATATGAGCACACTCTCCAACAATTTCTTAGTGGTACTTCCACCTGTGTTCTCAATCCACCCCATTGGACTACCATCAAGTCAGTTATTATCCCACTAGTCTTGAGTGCCTCAACCTCTTAGAATTTATCAACCAACACAATTTTCAGTGGTTTTATCAGGCCCAGGTAGCACAACCACTACTATGTGATTATCAACGAGCAAGCATTCTAAGTTTATCAATTGATATATTATCAAATCCTTTTATTCTTCAGTGGTTTTATTAGCACTAGGTGGCACTTCTCTATGATTATCATCCAACAAGCCTTATGGCTTTCTTAAATGGGCCGTCACCAAAGCCTCTCTTCTTCGTTGAATTCTCTTAGTCTCATAATGCTTCCCCTAGTTTGCATCCATGTATGAATATTGAATGATCATTTTTTTATAAAGGAGCACACAACCTCCACTTCTTTCTATTTCCATCGACTAACCATCCACCATCTTTTTGTGGGTTTGCGCATGCCCTCCTCATGGCCAACATATCCCATACTCCTTCATTAATTTTTGCCGTTTTGTTTACTTGTAAAATTTTCCCAAAGAGAACATGGGAACATCCTTAATTTCCATCGAAATTTAATACACAATCATCCCATTAAAGCCACTCAATTAACCCATGAATAATATTTAAAACAACCAACTTTCTGAAGAAATTCTCCTTCTGAAACTCTAGAATATGTGTCCCTTTCTCTCATCGATTTTAATTTATGGATACATAATTACGAGAAATTATTTACAATCTTTACAAGAGGAATTAACCCATAGGGGATGTCACAAACCCCACCCAATTGGAGGAACATCGTTCTTGGTGTTCTAATTCCTGAACACAAAAAAAACATGCTTAACCCAATCATAAATCATAGTGAGCTTTATATTTACAGTTCATCACATTCTGTTTTCACATACACAGTTGCTTTCCCAACAACTTGATCGATATAAAATCCATTAAATCGACCATGTTCAAGTGGCTCTTTTGCAGTTTTCTAGTGCTTTTTGTTGCACACTCTAATATATTTAGCTATTTTTGTTCTTCCTTTCGGTCAACTTTATTCACCCAAACTAGGAAGTCTAGACTCCTACCTGCGTCATAGCATACAACCTCTCATGAGATTCATCATAAAGAAAATTACAATGAAATTGCACATACCCTCATGGGTGGATCTCACCATGAAGGTAATCCCTCTAAAACTAATTATATGCATGATCAATCATTATTTCCCAAGAATGATCTTTGATAATGCCTTGTCAATTACAATGGAATCACATACAATTATTTATTCACATGCATGCTCATGAACTCAACACATATTTACGTATGTCAGTAAGGTCAAGGTTAAGAGAACCTCTTGTATCCATGAAAGAAATGCACGGTATTGAGATCAACTATTCTAAATTTAGAAAAGGAATTTGTTACCCAATACCTTTTTTACTTCTTGCCACGAACCTCAGGAGCAATAAATCCACATAGATTTTCTAGGAATGGCCTTTCCTACCATTCACCTAGTCATAATATTTTTAAGGATAATTTTTCTTATCCTCCCACTGTGATGGTTCTCAACCTACTGGTTAATGGCGGGATATACTGTAAACCCTAAAGATGGTTGCCCTTGATTAGGCCTTGTAATCCTTATCAGTGAATGGTGGCATATACGGTAAAGTCTAGAGGGTGGAGTCTTGTTTAGGGCCTAATGGTTTGATGTGGATTTTGGTAAATCCTAGAAACTAGGAGATAGGGAAATTCCTCACAGTGTATGTGGAGAAATCTGGTGGCATCCATGCTTGTTTTATGGCCTAGTGATTCAGGATGGATTGCGGTAAAGCCTGGTTCTATTGGTGAGGATGATGTGGTGTAGCCTTAGGAAGCCCTAGTTGAGTTTGGTTTTAAGTCCCACATTCATGATTGGAATATGGCACGGGAGTGATTCGCTGAAAGAAAGACTTAGTTTAGCTAATCTATGGTCGAGTGGTTCGTGGAAGTCCAAAACCTGGTTGGTCATTGCATCATTAATATCAGGTTATTTTTCCTTATTTTTTAATGAGTATTATATGGGTTCATATGTGGATTATATGGTTGTTTTTTCCTTGGTATTTCTGTTTCTATTATGTTGGTGATGAATATGTATTATGACAGTTGTGATGCATGGCTCTCATCACGTTTTTACTTGTAATTGAATGAGAAATGAACCTATCACCTAATAGATGATGATGCAGCTAATGTGATAAGGAAACAATGCCTCATAGCGAATCTCAGATAAGTATGAGACCCCTATGCTCAATTCTGTTGTTAAGACCTGTAGCTTTCATGTTTGTGACATGTTTGATGAAATTCCTATCATGTCTAGTAAGGGTCCAGTATATTCCTTGTCAATGTTTTTGCAAATGTATCATTGTTTTTTTTGTGGAAATTCATTTCTAAAGGTGTCATTGAATTATGGGCAATGACCTGGGCTCTAGGCCTAAAAAAATGGCATAAATTCAGGAGTCTCAAGCACAACACTAGGGGAAAAGTTCCCATAAGCCCCCTTTCCCTTGATGTGGGAGCTTATGGAGCCTCCCAAACGCACCCTTGTCCATATCAAGGGAGCATCCAGGGGTTTGATGCACTAAAACTTCAATTGGTCTCATGCGTTGGTTACCTGATTGGTTGGGATGGCTTATGGGAGTTTTGTCGCTGATGTGGAAGGTATGTGTGGTGTGTTTTTGTTGATTCCACTTCCTTAAGGTGACTTAGGAGATTGAATCCCATTATAGTGGCCTCTCATCGCATATTTACCCTGATTGGTTGGTTACTTGGGTACATGTGGGATGAGGGCGTTACAATCTCTCTTTATAAATAACCTGATTGTGTGCCTCTTTCCTTTCCATATAGATGATGCTCATAGTCATGTTAATGGATTATATTTTGTTATGACATTCTCTTGATCCAACATACCTTGATTTAGCCTTATGCCTTTGTTATCCAACATATTTTCCTCTGTATTCACATGTATTTTAACAAGGTAAAAATTTATGTTTCAAAGCTCCTTAATTAAGTCGTGGTTCTTTGCAATATAGGAGGGCTATGGAGGTTATGTTTTTATTAAATTTTGTTCACATGTTGGATGACTATCATATAATTCCCAAAGACCATCATTCTAGTGATTTTTCTTACAATGGCTAATTCTAGCCCCTGCCACAAAGCTGTTAAAAATGCAGCAAGAAAATCTAGCTTTGACTTTGCCTTGGTTAAAATTCGAATTTCAATTTCAGCAGAATACTTGGAGGTAGTTAACTGAGGTGACATGGCTATTGTCACTCAGTTAACTCTGTAAATTTGAGTTGGAGACACATTATTTCAGTTCTACATGATTGATTGCTAATTTGTAACAATCTATTTTAGTTAACTTGAGTTATTTTCAGTTTAATTAGTTCTCACTTTCAGTAGAACTAGTGGAGGTCAAGTTGAGGGTGTGTAACTTTTTTCACACTAACTGATCATCTAGTTAACTAATTGATCAACCCAAAATAATTGTTGCACATATAGAATTCGAGTTACCCAGTTGAGATTGGAGTTAAAGGGAAATGTATTATCAGTTGTAAACTAATCCAAGTTGTACAGGTGGTCCATGTAGTTAGAGGATTTCCCTATGGTAATTGCACAATTCTTTGATGTGAATTTCCTAAATAATAGGGGCAATTTTTGAAGGGAATGACACAAGGAAATAGGAGCTTGGAGGCTCAGATTTTTTTTTAAGTATTGGCCAAGGTCAGTCAGTCAGACAAAGGATAGAAGATACATGTGCAGGTTGAGCTCAAGCTTGAGCAGAGCATATTGTATTCATCTATATTCTTTGATTAATTCAATATAGGTAGTAAGGGGTTTTGAGCAGTTTCTTTCCCCTAGATAAATCTTTGTGTATATGTGTTGAATCTTGATGCATGTTAATGATTTTTATTCTCGATCGTGAATTTTCTTCCGCATATGAGTAGAGTAGCTTCTAGTATTGCGATTTAGAAAATTTCATGAGCAAATTAGAATCTACACATTAATTTTGACATGGTATCAGAGCTAGATTCACAATAGGGAAGATATTTCAAAGTTGTCAATGCAGTAGGTTCTAATTTGAAGATTAGTGTTACAGGTTTTCTCCAATACTAAGAAGATGGCTTTCAATGGACTTGGACTCAGGCATGCTTTGGAAGGAACCACAAATTGTGTGGCATGGAAGATCCGCATGGAGGTAGTATTGGATGATAATGCACTGCTAAACTACATCAAGACAGATGTAGCAAAACCCCCAACATCTGATGCCCAGGATCTTGCCCAATGGAAGAAGGATGTGGCTAAAACGAGGACGATCATATTGGAGTGATTTCAGGATCATATTGTCTCCAATATCCATGGGAAAGAGACTCTGTTCGTGAGGTGGAAAACATTGACTAAGTTGTTTGAGAACAATAGTGACCACAGGAATTTGACACTCAAGGACAAGCTTCAAAGTATTAAGATGCAAAATAATGAAATAATTATGTAGTATCTGAGCAGGTTTATACAATGCCATGATGAACTTGGCAGGGTCGACGTTACTATCTCTGAAGAATATATGGTAGCTCTAGCCCTCTTGGGCCTACCCAAGAGCTGGCATACTTATCAAGATTCGGTAAATGGTAGAAAGAGACTACCAAGATGGGAGCGACTATGGTCTGATCTAGTAAAGGAAGAAATAAGGTGGAGAAACAAAGATGGGACTTCATACAAGGGTGAGGATGAAGAGAACTATGGCTTGGATGGAAAGGTAAATAAAGGGAAAGGGAGGAAATCCCAATCCAGAGAATAATCTAGTCAAGGGGCAAGAAGAAAGACTTATCCAAAATCAAGTGCTTTCATTATCATGAACCGGGACAGTATGCCACGAAATTTCCAGACAAGAAGGAAAGAAAGAAGACCACAAGAGGAGTTGTGGGTGAAACCATGGATTCACATTTCAAACTTGATTTTACCCTCATGATGGGTAGTGTGTGGTATCTCGACAGTGGTGCCTCATTCCACATGATGGGCAACAAAAAACATTTCAATGACTTGGAGGAGAAGGATATCTAGATGCAGATCGAGATGGGAGATGATGGAAGGTATAACATGACCAACATTGGAACGATTAAATTTCAGAGGGAGTCTAGCTCCCCTCTTAAGGTCAAGTATATGATTTATGTACCAGGTCTGAAAAAGAATCTAGTTTATATGATGGCGTTGGAATACTGTGTCTATGATGTGATATTCAAAAAAAGGAAGGCTTTCTTGAGACACATCGCCACAGGAAAAGTGAAGCAAATCAGGGTTTGAGTGAAGAAACTATACAAATTATATGTGTAATAATGTGCAACATTGAGCACAAAAGCAGAGAAGGTGCATAGTCGAGATGTCAGCAAATTATGGCTTAGAAGACTTGCCCATTTGCATCATGGAACTTTGAAGATCATGCAACAGATTTCTACTGGCCTCCCCAATGAAGCACTAGAGCAGCAAGATACATGAAAAGGGTGTACCTTGGGGAAGTATACAAAAGCCACATTCAATGATCGAGACAACAGGTTTCATGCAATCCTTGCAAAGATCCACTTTGATGTCTGTGCGCCTTTCTTAACAACCTCCATTGCCAAGAAAAAGTATTATGATATATTTGTAGATGATTTCTCGTAGAAGTGTTGGATCTACTTCATGTAGAAGAAAGACAAACATTCTCTAAGTTTTTTTAATTTAAAGCACTTGTTGAGAAAGAGACTAGCAAGAAAGTGAAGGCTCTCAAGAGCAATAACGATAGTGATTACATGTTGAATGAGTTTAAAAAAAATTGTGCAAAGGAAGGCATTTAACAGGAGTTGAAAACACCTCATAACCCAGAACAGAATGGGGTGGATGAGAGAAATAACATAAGTATTGTGTGAGTAACATGGGCAATGTTGCATGACCAAATTCTACCTCTAAGCTTGTGGGATTAAGCATGCAACACAACAGTCTATTCATAGAATATGAGTCCTCCCAGTTTTCTTGGCATGAGTACACCAGATGAAGATTTTTTAGGGAAGAAACTAGATGTGTCACACTTCAGGATCTTTGGATCATCAGTTTACTATCATGCTTCCAAGGAAGCAAGGAAAAATCTAGAGCCGACAGTAGATATGGGCATATTTGCGAGGTACAAAAATACACCTCACAACTATTGTGTGTACTTTCCATCTCTCATAATGAAAGTGGTCATAAGAGATGTGAAGTTTGAAGAGGAGAAGGAAATGAGGTGTTCTCTTGAGAGGGAGCTTCAGTTGCATCCTGATCAAGAGCTTTTGGCTGTAAAGGAAGAATCTCATGAAGTTGTAGAGTAGTGACAAGTAGAGGAAGAGAGAGTGGAGACATCCACTCAAGAAGAGACATTCAAAGAAGGAAGGAAGTGGACCACAAAAGATGACATATTACTGCAGGATGCTAGAGAGAATGTGGGAGCACCCACATCACACCGCAGGCAAAGGAGGTCACTAGATTAGTACACTGGATACATGGATCTAATGAGTGAAATTGTAGAGGCAAAGGCATCCTCATTCGAGGAAGCTGTAGAGAAACCAGTATGGGTTGATTTTATGGTAGAGGAATATGATTCCATTGTCAAAAATAGTGTTTGGGAAGTGGTCCCAAGACCAACAGACAAATTAGTGGTTGGTTCGAGATGGCTTTACAAGGTAAAACATGCATCAAATGGGAGCATAGAGAAGCACAAGGGCATATTTGTGGCCAAGGGGTTATCTCAGGTGGATGGAATTGACTATGAGGAGACCTTTGCTCCAGTAGCAAGGTACTCATCCATCAAGTCAATTCTAGCACTGTCAATGCATATGAGGTGGAAGATCCACTAGATGGATGTGAAGACAAAATTCCTCAATGGAGTTATTGAGGAAGATGTGTATATTGAGCATCCAGAGGGGTTTGAAACTTTCAACAGAGAGTTTCATGTGTGCAGACTCAAGCGAGCGTTGTATGGACTCAAGCAAGCACCTCGTGCTTGGTATACCAAGATCGATAGCTATCTCACCGGTTTGAGATTCACCAAAAGTGAAGCATATGTGAAATTTTATCACATTGTGGTAGAAGGTAAATTATTGATTATTGTTTTATATGTCGATGAACTGATACTTACTAGGGATGAGCAATTGACCAGATCTTGCGAGGAGGACCTTGCAAGAGAGTTTGAGATGAAGGACATGGGACTCATGCATTATTTACTCGATTTGGAAGTATGGCAAGGAGATGGGGAATTGTTTGGCTCTTAGGGCACATATGTGAATGAGATACTAAAGAAGTTTCGCATGGAGAGTAGCAAACACATGGACACTCCTATAACAGGTAACTAGAGGAAAGAGGATGCCACTTCAGGTGAGGAAGTGGAGGATACCATTTACAGGCAGCTTGTGGGTTCACTCATGTATTTGGTGAACACATTACCAGACATGTGTTATGCAGTTATCCAACTTATTCAAGCCATGTTTAAGCCAACCAAACTGTATTGGAAGGCAACAAAGCATGTGTTGAGATACCTCAGAGGCACTACTCAGTTTGGTCTTTGGTACAAATCGAAAAAGGGAGTGAAGTTGCAAGGTTTCATAGATGCAGATTGGGCAGGGAGTCCATCAGAAAGGAAGAAAACTTCAGGAGGAATTTTCAGTGTTGGGTCAGTAGCAGTTTCTTGATACAACAGGAAGCAAAGACCTACGGTACTCAGCTCAGCAGAAGTAGAGTACATGGATGCAAGTCAAGCAACATGTGAGGCTATCTGGATGAGAAAGATTCTTGTTGGGTTATTTGGTCATAATATGGATCCTGTAGTGATTTACTGTGACAATCAGATTTGTATCAAACTATAAGATAATCCATTATTTCATGATCGATCCAAGCATATCGACATCCAGTATCACCATCTACAAGATTGTATGCATAAGTGGATTATGTTGTTGCAGTACATTCTAGTAGAGGAACATGATGCAAATATTTTGACAAAGGCTTTGTCAAGAGGAAAATTCAAGTTCCATAGAAGCAATATTGGGGTATCTCATAATCCCTTTCTTACTAAGAGGGATTGTTGAAAATGCAATAAGAAAATCTAATTTTGACTTTGCCTTGGTCAGACTATATTAAAATTTGAATTTGAATTTTAGCAGAATACTTGGAGGTAGTTAATTGAGGTGACATCGCTCTTGTCACTTATTTAACTCAGTAAATTTGATCTGGAGACACTTGAGTTTAGTTATACATGATTGATTGCTAATTTGTAGCAATCTATTTCAGTTAATTTGAGTCATTGTCAGTTTAACTAGTTCTCACTGTCAGTGGAACTAGTGGAGGTCAAGTTGAGGGCAACTTTTTTCACACTGAGTGATCATCCTGTTAATTGATCAATCATCCCAAATTAATTTTTGCATGCAGAGAATTGGAGTTACCTAATTGAGATTGGAGTTCAATGGAAGTGTACTATCAGTTGTAAACTATTCCAAGTTGCACTGGGGGTGTATGCAGTCAGCAGATTACCCTATAGTAATTGTGAAATTCCTTGGTGTGAAATTCCCAAATACTAGGGGAAATTTCCGAGGGAAACAACACAAGGAAATAGGAGCTTGGAGGCTCTAAATTTTGGCTAGGTATGGGCCAAGGCCAATCAGTCAAGTAGAGGATAGAAGATATAGGTGCAGGCTGAGCTCAAGCTTGAGCAAAGCATATTGTATTCATATAGATTCTTTGATTAATGCAATACAAATAGTAAGGAGTTTTGAGCAGTTGCTTTCTCCTAGATAAATCTCTGTGTATATGTGTTAAATCTTGATTCATGTTAATGATTTGTATTCTTGATCGTGAATTTTCTTCTGCATATGGGTAGAGTAGCTTCTAGTCTTGTGATTTAGAAAATTTCATGAGCAGTTTAGAATCTACACATTAATTTCTACAAAAGTTAGATATTCTAATTGGTTATTGGTGGCAAAAACCAAGCCCCAAGAATATTTTATCTCCCTTTGGTCATTGACGAAAAGGATAACCCCTCCTACTATTTCCACCCTGGGGTTACCTTTCAAAGCTCCATAAAAAACAAAGTGTGGTATTTCTTTTCCAATCTCCATTTTGAAAATTCTTCAACATCCATTTTGATACCAAATGATTTGAAATTGACCAAGTTCGTATTGAAGCTGCCAACATGAAAAGGATTTGATCCTAAATTTATCCAATCTTTTTCTTGTGAAGACATATCCTCCAAGTCAAAATATTTGTATCCACGAGCAGAGAAGGATTCCAAAAATTGATTCAGGGTGCTGGCTGCAATGAAAGTTGAGTTAGGGTTTTCTTCTTTGAAAATGACATTATTCTGTGATATCTAAATTGATCAACATATATATTTAGGAAGAGACATCAAACATCGCATTATCACTAATGCAACTTTCCTCGGCCACAAAATTTTGTTTTTCCATAGAACAAAATTTTCTATCCAACTAGAATGGATGCTTTTAGTGGGGCTAAAATTTTCTAATCCTTTCTACCGTGCTTCTAAGGTAAAGTGACATTTACTAAATAAATAATGGGTATCTTCTTTTTGTTGATTTACAAAGAACACATCATGAAGGTCCCTAAATATTCTTATTCCTTAAATTCTCTGTTGTCAAATTTTTTCCATGAACAAATATCCAACATAATATGCTTATTTTGAGGAGGCCATCCCTAAGCCATATTTTACTCCGCAATTTGAAGCAACTATATACAACAATTTATTGACAAGAAATTCATAGCAACTTTAAATGTGTACATTTGTTTTGGCCTACTTGTCCATGAACGCAAATTAAAAACTAATTATACAAAATAAACTTATTACATTATAAAAATAAACTTATTACATTTAATCTATTTAAATCTATTTATTCATTTGTTATCTCATTAGAATTAATTAGTTTTATTATTCACTAATTCATATTAGGTTAATTAAAATAAGGAATTTAATTAAATTTAAATAAATTAAAATTAAATTAAAATAATTAAAACTAAAAATAATGAAAATTGAATAGTATATGTAGGTTTGTCTTTAAATTAGTCGGCTTCTACTTGAATTTATCGTACTTTAGGTTTTTATTTATCTGTTCTGGTCGGAAGATTCTTCTCTCAATCTATCATTCATTTTCTATCCTGATGATGGACCCCCTTTGGGGTTCGAAACGTCGACATAATGAACATAGTACTATGGATAATCTAGATCATACTGTTCCAAAAATCTACCACAGAAGCTGAAAGTCTAACATAGATTTGGAGGGGTCAATTACAATAAAACCTTTTAGCGAATTAATTAATATCTCCCATTGAGGATGAATATTACTAAGGATATTTGTACATACCTAGCCTTTCCACAACCCTTGCCTACTCCATTGTGAAATGTCTTTGATCCTATAATATCCTGACCACCTCATCCAACTTGCTAGATCCCTTGTTTCCCCGTTTTCTTCCAATAACACAACTAGTCGTATATTATCTTTCCATAAATTAATGCACATGCCATTTCCAGTCTACTAGCTTAAATTTTCCAAGATTATGGGGGCCACAATCTTGGAGAGTTTCCATATTTTTGAACCCTGCCCTACCTAATTCACATTTTAGCTTTGAGAAGGTTATTCTTATGGAAATACTTCCAGAGAAAAGCTTGTTTCCACTATTCCTTTGATTTTGAGAGAAGGAATGACACGATTTTAGCTCCTAGAGAGAGATCCTTAAATTGGGGATCCTTTATTGTCAAGCCACCACAAGATTTTGAAATTCTAACAATATTCCAATTTGCCAGATGGATTTTTTTTCATTGTTTTTACCTCCCTACCACAGTAATTTCCACAATAGTCCACTGATTTGATTGATCACATTTTTTGGAGCAACAATACCAGAGTCCATATAAAATGGTAATGAGGATAACACAAATTTAATAAAAACCACCTTCCCAACTACATTTAAACAATGCACCCCCTAAGATTAGATCTTCTTTGAATTTTTGCAGGATGTCTTTCCCATCCTCTACATTAGACACTCCTAGTTAAATTGGTACTCCAAGATATTTAAATGACTTTGATCCAATTTCCATTAGTAATTCCAATGCCCTACAGATCTCTCTTAACATTGATTCTAAGAAATTCCATCATTAGAGTTGACTTTTCATTTTATTCGGTAGTGCACCTAAGCAATCCAGATAGACATTTACAAGAGATTTAAAATGATACACTATTATTTTGGATACCCCTCTAATCTGGAATGTATCATCTACAAATTGGGAGTGATGCTACTATGGGAGGGGTTTGTGACAAGGTTGACCCCTTTCTCCTTTAAAACTATGCTCAAGCATCAAGCCTACTAACTTTCCTTACAATTCTTGACTTCTCTAAGTTCCTGGTCAGGCTCTCTTCTACTATGATGTATAATAGAGGAGAAAGGGGTCAGCCTTGTCACAAACCCCTAGAGGTCGCTAAAAAAAGGGTGGGACAACCATTTATCAAAGGTGTGATCCAAGGGGAACCTATAGAAGATTTGATGCAATGAATGAATTCACAATTAAAGCCAAATTTGTCAAAGATTAAATATAAGGAGTGTCTTACCTGATCAAAAGTGTTGGCCATATCCAACTTGATAACTAGTCCAGGTTCCCCTACTTCCTTGTTGTAGTGAATAACTTCCTATACTAGGATAATGTTATCTAAAAATTTTCTATGCTGCATAAAACCCCCTTAATTTTAAAAAATGATCTTAGGTAACAACTTTTTCAATATGTTCGTTAATATTTTTGTGAGAATTTTGTATGCTACATTGTAAAGGGATATAGGTCTAAATCTAGTGAAATTTAGAGGGTTTGTTTACTTAGGGATTAATGAAAGAAAGGAAGAATTAGTACTTCCCCTGATCTTGTATTTCCTTCTCGTCCCATTAAGTATTCTCAACAATTCATTTTTTATCAGAGACCAAAATCTTCGATAGAAACTAATAGTGAATCCATCATGGCTTGGGGCCTTGTCTACATCCAATGCCTAGATTGCATCTATAACCTCAACTTCCCCTATCTCTCTAATTAACTGTTGGTTTCCAACTTTTGATACTATTGTTAGAATGCATGAAAGAAAGTAATTCTTGTTCCTTTTCCATCTCAACTTTTTTGTTCTCGGTGTAAAGAGATTGAAAATGTAGGAATGCCTCTTGCTTAATATCAATGAAAGTGGTTAATCTCGGCTTCCCGTTGGGAGTGATTTCTCTTACCCTATTTTTAATTTCTATGATATTGGCCTACTTATGAAAGAAGGAAGTATTTTGATCGCTTGTTTGAAGTTGCACACTTCTTGATTTCAAGAACCAATATTCCTCCTCTCATGGACTTACTAAGAATATTTTCCTAGTCAAGTCTTTTTCCTTTTTCTATATGCCAAAGTTCCACCTAGCAATTTTCTATTAAACTTTGACAATTCTTGAGTTGTTTTACCAATTCGAATATGTTTTGGCCCAAGGGTAGGTATTTTTCCTTCGCCTAGCTTCTTAATGTATACTTAACTTCCTTTAATTTTGACTACCAAAAAATGAGGTGGATGTTGCGACTGGAGTCAGCCAAGCTTGTTTGATTATATGAAAGACTCCATTTTATTTTAGCCATATTGGGTTATATATAAATGAAATGGGGCCCAATTTTTTCATATTGGCCAATGCCAAGGATATTGGTTTGCAATCAGCTAATCTCCTTAAGCCAGAATTGAAGAGCCACATTCCAACCCTCTAAGGATCTAGTCACTATGCATCAAAAAGTGAGCCAATCTTGTTGTTATATGATTACCTCCACTTCTCCTATTTAAGCATGTGTATTTCCTTTCTTGGGGGTGTATCAATTAAGTCCCATTTAGACATTAAATCCTCCATTATTTCTCGAAAGAGGTCTTGAACAAGAGTTCCCCATCTCTTTTCAACAAAAAGTAGAATGGTGTTGAAATCTCCTCCAACGAGATTGTTATTATGTCATTGCTTTTACTTTTAATGAGATCAATGAATCCCAGGCCTCAATTTTTTCTCCATATGTTACTGGATCATAAACATTAATTACATATATCTTATCCTACCTGTCCTTCCTTTCCAAGCGAATTGTAATCCAATATTTCAATTTGAGAAAATTAATCAAAGTGAAAAAAGAATCTAGCCAAAGAGTACCTAATACTCCAGAAGCCCCATGAGAGCTTTGTCCAATTTCAGTACTATATCACTAGAATGATTTTGCCACATTTGAGGGATCTAATTCTTCAATTTTGGTTTCTTGAAGAAGAAGTATCAACGATTATTCCTTCTTTACTAAATCCTTAACTAACATGGATAGTGAAGAGCTTCCCAAACCCATGATGTTCCATGACAAGATTTTCATCATTTTTGGGGGGTTTTGTATTTTTTATCCTCCCTCTTTTGTTTCTTCCTGGTCTTTGAGAACCACAGGCTTGAGAATCTCATTGATTACCTATTGATTTCCTAATTTCTTATTTAGTTTTTCTTCAAATTCCTTGGTCTTCTTCTTTGGGGGTCTTCCTTTCCTTTTCTTGGTGCTTATATTTTCTTGGATACTACTCTCATATGCTTAATTTAGGGTTTGGGCATTGTTCTTTGTCATGATTCTAGACATTTCCCCTTTTGTCTCCTTTGGATTCTTTGGGGTTCCACCGACCTCATTTCCTTATTTTACTACTGGGTGTCCCTCTACTTCCTCCAGTTTGGAACTTTGCACTAAAATTAAGGTTTAGATATTTCCTTCTTGCTCCTTTTCCTTATATATCTGAGTTTCATTTATTTCCCCTTCTTCTCCTTCTTTGTTAAGATATATTTCTTCGGGAGCCCCTTTCCTTTTGTTGTTATTTTCTTCTTCCATGTCACCTTGTTCTTTGTTGATTTTTAATGATTTTCTAATCTAATAATTACTTCCAATGATTTATTAATTAATTATTCTTGTGTTACATTCATCGTTAATCAATTATACGTAGTAAATCTCAACTTTAAATCAATAATGATATTAGGATCATGAAAATATAGCCAAACAAAAGAGACACAGATTTTTACATTGTGGAAACCCTAACTAGGGAAAAACCCAACAACCTTTTCTTAGAGACATTGTCTAGTTCAAAAAGAGATACAATCTAATTTTCCCTAATTAAACAAGGTCAAACTAACCACATATACAAATGAGTCAAACAAGGTCAAATATACAAACATTTTGGTCTTCCCATTCTGCCTCATAAATTTGTTCAACCTAGTCAACAAGGTTGAATTTTTTATCCAGGTTTGGGTGTGACAAAGGACCCTTCCAAGACCTTTTACTTTCATGTTGTGTTAAATTGCATTTTTCACTATCATACAAGGAAAATTCTCTCACGCAAGAGTGGAACCAAGAGATGTTCCACTACAGGAACTCTCAGTCAAAAGACTCCTATCAGTATGACACAAACTCATGCATGATGAGCATCCCTCCAACATTGCATAAAAGGGATCTCTATGAAAACATGCATGGCGAAAACATGAGTATCCCATAAACATACAACAAAGGGATCTCAAAATACAACATGACAAATCATGACAATAAGTACATCACACAGATGATTCCGCATCACATCAAGCAGGAATCACGAAAATGAGTAAGAAACAGGATCCCACATCAAACATCAAGCAAGGACCTATATAGCACAATGCATAAAGAAGAAGTACATGAACATAGCATATACCTCACAACCAAAGGCCATCTGAAGAAGTGGATGTCAAACTGCTGAAGCTGTTAGTGCCATCGATTTCACAGCATCAATCACATGGAAATGGCTACTCGCACATGAACGTTGAGACCTACATTTCACTTAGAAAAGTGGCTGAAGAATACAATGAGAAAATGAGAAATCTAAATGCACCATCAGATTTGTGGCATCGAATAATGCAAAATTGACTATCAAATTTCTGAATTCTGAGAAGTTGAGAATCTGGGGCTCAAGGAATCTTTTAGATTCCCCCTAGATTCCTCAAAGATTCTGCGCCATGGGTGGATGGGAAATCTGCAACTTCTAAGGTGAATCTAACCTTGCCATTGTGATCCTTGTGGAAAACAATGAAAAACGACTGTAAACTTGACTATATTCCGACATGGAGAAAAATTACCTCCTCGGGAAAATTGCAACGATCATGCTTCCGCTCCCTATTTCTGCAGCAATCATGGCTCCACTTCCACACTAAAAAATGGACCAAAAATAAGGAACTCCGATGGAGAAACAGATAACACCATTGCGTTCATGGTGTCGAGAAGTGTTGAAACCATATAAAATTTGTCAAATTCTGACAAAGTGAAATTTCGCCCCTCCTATAAAGTTCTGCCTCGAATCACGTGCACTACCTCCTCTCCTGAGCGCACTGAAAAAGTTCTTTTTAAATAAAAATTGGTGGTGAATTTTCCCAAATTTGCAGTTCGCTGAGTTGGCTAGAGGTCCAATTAATGTGGAGGAGGTCAGGAGATCAAACCCCGCCTCCTCCATTTTACATTAAAAAAATCGGTTTTTTTTAACACTTTATAACAATTTTGTTTAAAAAAAAATGATTAACGATTGGGTCGCGCCCGTCTTGGGTAGCCCACCCACCATACCCGTCTTAACGCTAATGTTTTTTTTTTGGTTTGGGTTGGGTTCGCGCCCTAAGGGCCGACCCACCCATGCATGCTTTCCGTTGTTTGAGCCCTGTTCCATGGGGTGGTTAGGCTGGCTTCGTGGGAGCGGAGGAGTGGTGTGAGGTGAGGGACCCGTGGGAGGGGAAGGGGGTTGTGACCCGCCCCTCCACCAATTATTTTATTTTAACTTTATTGTGTGGGTTCGGTTGGGAGTTCGGGTGGCGGGGTTGGTGGCTCGCCACCCCTTTTTTATATATTTTTTTGTTATATAAAACAAAATGTGCATTTTTGGAAATTCGGTTTTGGACCAAAGGGGTCACTTTAACAAGGCCACGATTTTGCCCAAAATCTGGCCGGAGTTGGCTGGATTTCGTCCGCCGGAAAATGCCAAATTGTGTCGTCATTAATCCTGCCCAGTCATCAAAAGTCAAACCAACTTTGACTGCTTCTATCTTCCTCATACAGACTCGGATTGACGAACTATTCACATCGTTGCGATCAGGACGAAGATATCTACAACCGAAACTTGGTTCGAGAAACTTCTGAGAACTTTGGTTTTTGAGCTTCCATCAGTCCTCTTTGTCCTGTGTGTCTCTCTAGAGCCACTTGGATCATTCCTCCCCACTAAGGAGCTTTTGGTCCTCCAAAAGCATGAAAAATAATCTGCAACTTCTTTTTACCTTGTCTGCATCACAAGCGTCCTGAAAAGGTCTCGCTTCCATCCCCTTCACCTTTATTCTTCGGAGCCTTAAGCAATGAGCCAGCACCTACTACCTCTGCAACCTATAGTACATTGTTTTGCAAATTACTTGCTTGACTTACATGACCAACTAATGACCCAAATATCCCATACTTTCCACGAGTTTATAACACACACTTGGTGGTCAAGTTTATATCAAGATGGAAACGATACCCCAGTGACGACAACAAGGTTGAAATATCATTGTTGCTTGAACAAGTGATGGAAACACATCATCAATGCAACACATGATTTACAGCAATAAGGCCAAACAATATTTTCTTTGACAAGTGTTGGAAACACAACATCACTTTCAAGGTGTAAAATGCAATTGAAAATAAGACTAAACATCATTGTTGCTGAACAAATGATGGAAAACACATAAGCACTTTTACATTTTAAAATGCAACAAATGATTTACAAAAGCATGACCATGACAAGATATATATCTAGAAACCATTTTTCACTTATCAATGTGAATGGGTTGCCTCCTTGTGGTTGTTTTTCTTGTCGAACAATCGTTTCACCTGGTTCATGCACTGACACTTTGTCTTTAAGGTGCTGCTCTGGATGGAGCCTCCAGCAAGTGGCTCTTTGATGACGACTTCTGTCGCAATGATTGCAATACATCTTCTTCCTCTAGATTTGCTTAACCTGTTTCTTTCCATGCTGTTGAGAGGGTATTTCACGCCTCATCCTTTTGTGTGCTGCCATTCTTTTCCAACACTTAGAAAATGTATGGTTATGTAATCCATAAAAGGTATATGTTTTTCGATACCATGTTTTACGTTCATCATTAACAACATTATTATAATGGAAATGACCATTCGAATATCGAAACTGGTTATACCTTTCCTTACCTTCTCTGGTGTAAGTATGGTGATGAGAGCTTGCCTTAACTCTTCCCTTGCAATGGAAACTGCCATGGGATGATGGGGATGTTTTCCCATCATTCTCTTTTCTCGACGATTTCGATGATGCCTCGAATGAATCTGGCACCTTCAAGCATTCCCCTTTGGTGTATCTCAAGCCTGCAAATTTAGGTCTTTGCACAACCTCCAAAGGTTGAGTTATGCCTTGGTTATTAACACCAAGTTATTTTTCCTTCTCATGCCTCGTCCTAGTAAGGAGCCTCATGTTTGTCCCTGTAATTGGGATCTCCAAATCTCCAACAGAAATCATGCTATGTGACGACGAAATTGAAAGGAAATCAACATCTTTTACCTCCTTTGTCAACTTGGAAAGAACTGATGAGGGCTGCTCATCATCCGTTGTTAGTGGTTCGCTAGCTGTCTCGGCACATCCCCAACTTCTTTTTTGACATACCCAAGTCCTGTTTGACAGGGTAGTTCTTCTACTTTGATGGGGTTGATAATGCCTTAGCCATTGATGCCCAAGCCTTTTCCTTCATACCCCATTTTATTCAATAGTTTGGAGCTAATTCCTGTGGTATGATTTTCAAAAACAACGAAATCATCATTAGGACACATATATGAATTTAGAGAACTACTTTTTACCTCACATGGGTCACACTGCAACTTTTCCAAGGCCTCGTCCTTTGCTTGCAACTATTGTAGCAAACCATGTTTCTCCTCCTTCTCTTCATGTAGACGCGTCTTCAATTCAACATTCTCTGTTTGAAGGTTTTGGTTGTTGTGCTTCAGTTCTTCCAGGGCCTCTTCCATGGCTTGTAACTGAAGTTGCAATCCCTCCTTTTCCTTTGTCTCTTTCTGTAGAGTTTCATACATTATTTCCACCCTTTTGGAAATTTTGAGCATGGTCTCATACATCGCTTTTTCATCCTCTATGACTGCATGTTCCATTGTGTATGCTTGCAATTCACATCCATGTAAAGACTGTTCTGATACCACTTGATCCAGGTTCAGGTGTGACAAAGGACCCTTCCAAGACCTTTTATTTTTGTGATGTGTTAAATTGCATTTTTAAAAGAACATAAATGAATACATCTGCATGCTATAAAGAAGAAGAACATGACAATCATCAACACATGAAAACATAAGCCGTTGATAACGGAGTTCGTCCAGGAGGGACTACGTCTCCGGGCCCCAGTGTCGAGATGGTGTAGGCCGCTGCATTAAGTGCTGTCAATAGTGATGATGTACATAAGAGATGATGTCGCTATCATACAAGGAAAATTCCCTCACACAGGAGTGGCACCAAGAGATGTTTCACTACAGGAACTCTTAGTCAAAAGACTCCTATCAGTATGACACAAACTCATGCATGATGAGCATCCCACCAAATTGGCATAGAAGGGATCTCTATGCAAACATGTATGACGACAACATCAGTATCCCATCAACATACAATAAAGGGATCTCAAAACACAACATGACAAATCATGACAATAAGTACATCACACAAATGATTCCGCATCACATGAAGCAGGAATTATGAAAATGAGTAAGAAACAGGATCCCACATTAAACATCAAGCAAGGACCTGTGCAGCACAATGCATAAAGAAGAAGTACATGAACACAACATATACCTCACAACCAAGGGCCATTTGAAGAAGTGGATGTCAAACCGCTGAAGCTATTAGTGCCATCGATCTCACGGCATCAATCACATGGAAATGGCTGCTCGCACATGAATGCTGACACCTGTGTTCCACTTAGGAAAGTGGCTGAAGAATATAATGAGAAAATGAGAAATCTGAAAACACCATCAGATTTGCAGCGTCAAATAGTGCAAAATCGACTATCAAATTTTTGAATTCTGAGAAGTTGATAATTTGGGGCTCAAGGAATCTTTTAGATTCCCCCTAGATTCCTCAAAGATCCTACTCCATGGGTAGATGGGAAATATGCAACTCCAAAGGTGAACCTGACCTCGCCATTGCAATCCCTATGGAAAACCATGAAAAACGACTGTAAACTTGACTATATTCTGACAATGAGAAAAACTACCTCCTCGGGAAAATTGCAAGGATCATGTTTCCACTCCCTGTTTCTGCAGCGATCATGGTTCCACTTCCATACTGAAAAATGGAAAAAAAATGAAAAAATCTGATGGATAAATGGATAACACCATTGCGTTCATGGCGTCGAGAAGTGCTGAAACCATATAAAATTTGTCAAATTCTGACAAAGTGAAATTTCGCCCCTCCTGGAAAATTTTGCCTCAAACCGTGTGCACTGCCTCCTCTCTTGAGCGCACTGAAAAATGCGTTTTAAATAAAAATTGGTGGTGGATTTTCCCAAATTGGCGGTTAGATGAGTTGATTAGAGGTCCGATTAATGTGGAGGAGGTCGGGTGGTCAAACCCCGCCTCCTCCATTTTACATAACAAAAATCGTTTTTTTTAACACTTCATAACAATTTTGTTTTAAAAAAATGATTAACGTTTGGGTTGGGCCTGCCTTGGGCGGCCCACCCACCGTACCCCTCTTAATGCTAATGTGTTTTTTTGGTTTGGGTTGGGTCTGTGCCCCAAGGGCCAGCTCACCCATGCATGCTTTCCGTTGTTTGAGCCCCGTTCCGTGGGGTGGTTAGGGTGACTCCATGGGAGTGGAGGAGTGGTGTGAAGTGAGGGACCTGTGGGAGGGGGCGGGGGTCATGGCCTATCTCTCCACCAATTTTTTTTTTTTTTTAACTTTATTGTGTTGATTCGGTTGGGATTTGGGGTGGCGAGGTTGGAAATTCGGTTTTGGACCGAAGGGGTCATTTTAACGAGACCACATTTTTCCCATAATCTTGCTAAAGTTGGCCAGATTCCGTCCATCGGAAAATGCCAAATTGCACCTTCATTAATCCTGCCCAGTCATCAAAAGTCAAACCAACTTTGACTACTTCTATCTTCCTCATCTGGTCTCATATTGACGAACCATTCACACCGTTGCAATCAGGACGACGAGATCTACAACCTGAACTTGGTTCAAGAAGCTTCTTAGCACTTTGGCTTTTGATCTTCCATCAATCCTCTTTGTCTTATGTGTCTCTCTGGAGCCACTTGGATCAATTTTGGCCTCTTATAGCTCCACTGAAGTTTGGTCAACCTACGGTGAACTACACAGAGAAACTACTCAAAAATATCGGTCTTGCAACCACACGTGTGAGATAGCTTTCTATTCAATGATGGTTAAGGTTCAATCTTCTTTTTCTCTCCTTCCATCGCATGTGTCGACAAAAAACAAAAGAATTGATGAGTGGTCCAAATTACTCCACATGGGTGAGGACGAATCGAAATATATAGTTGTTGAAGGAGCCAAATAGGTGTGTCTTTTCACTATGATGACTTTAACTTCTTGGAGGGAAAACTTGACTTTTTGGAGGAAAAAATTGAAATTAAAAAATTTGACTTCTTCCCTCTTTTATTTGGAGTCAACTTAAAAATCAAATTTATATTTTCATTCTCTTTAAATTTTTTGCAGCTACCAAAATTCAACACTCCCTCCTAACTAGGGAGGTATTTTCTTTAACTTCCTCAGATGTTCTCTTGTTGAAAAATTTCTCCATCCCAAGAAAAGGTTGAATAACCTAGTTATTTTCATGGATTCATCCACTTCATATTTTATTCCAAAACCACATTGAAAGCATCCTACATCAACATCATGCAAAGGGATCTAGTTAACTATTAGTCAAATCTCCTTTGCAAATGGACCTAGTCACCCACTGGCTAAATGCCTTCTATGATCCCACTTGCCAAATACCTTTTGGTCTTTTGGGGTCAAGACCAGTCTTGGGTCACAAATTATCCAAGTCGTGTCTTGGAACTTGGTTAGTACCTGTGACCTTTGGTGAAATCCTGGGCCCATTTACCATTTCCACATGTTTTCACATGTTATTGAATTGAAAATCACTTACCCGATGCTACTCACTCAACCCATTATCCAAATAACCATTGGAAATATGGTTAGATAACCCCTGATTGAGGGAGCACTCTAAGCCTTGATGCTATCTGGGCCAAAATCCCTAGCCACATTTCATGATTTATGGTCAATACCCATGACCTGGTCAATACCCTTGACCTAGGGAGAATATCCGCCCCCTTATGCTACAACATGAACACTCCCTTTAACCATGGGAATACTTCTCAACCACTCCAAGCTTGTCCCTGAAGTATCTAAACTTCATCCTGGGACAAGGCTTTGTGAGAATGTCAGCATCCTTCTTGTCTGTAGAAATTCATAGGAGCCTCATTGCTCCTTTTTGTACCATGTTCTTCAACCTGCCATCATGATATCTCCAACATCCGATCATGCAATCTTGTGAGTAGTTTCTAAGGCCACACTGCTTCACAACGTGCCAACCAAGTTGCAATATACTCGGCCTTTGTTGTCTTGAGTGTGACATATTTCTACTTCCTACCTATTCAAGACATTACAGTAGGATCCAAACTAAATCATCATCCTAATGTGCTCTTCCTGTCTTTAGCACTCTCTGCCAAATCTGAATTTGCATATCCTTGCAGGTGTACTTCACCATTTGAGACTATCTCAGTCCATATCCAATTGTACCATGTTGGTACCTCAACAAATGTTGTGCCACAACTACTTTTCGGTCAACCTGACTGGCTTCTATCTCTAACACTAAAACAGATCTTATTGTGCCAATCTTTGCTGCACCATTTTTCATCCATCTTCTTCATATTAGTTACCATGGGAGTGGCCATGGAATGGATGTCCATCATCCCAAATATGTTAAGGATCGTAATAATATTCATCCTTTTACCAAGGAAGATCTCACTCAACTTCTACCACACTTCTAATCCCAAGAAGAAATGTATCCAACTAATATTATTCATTTCAAACTTAGAGGTCAACTTCTTCTGACATTGAAGTGGGGCTTGACTGCTCCTTCTAATATGGAAGAAAATCCTCTTTCCACTGTTGCTCCCTATTTCATGTGAACCCTTCCACTCATGTTAGAAATAATTCATATGATAACAAGATCACCCAAGACTCATCATATATTCATCAATCCATGAATACCATGCTTGAGGTTCATATAAAGCTTTCTTATGTCTGTAGACATAAGATTTCCTCTCCTATACCTCAAATCCTTGAGGTAGCTCTATGTACACTTCTTCCTTAATTACTCTATCGAGGAAAGTGATCTCCACACCCACCTGATGTAATTTCCAACCCATAATAGAAGAAACATAAATAATAGTTCTAACATAAGTGTACTTGACAACTAGAGCAAATGTCTCCTCATAGTCCTCTCCCTCTTTTTGGGAGAATCCTCATGAGTATTTCTTTGTACTATTCTTTGTTTCCATTTACCATATACTTCATCTTGTAATCCATTTGGAAGTCACCACTGACTTCTCTTCAACATAATTTCCTTCATAATGGCATCCTTCAAACTCATTGGATTGCATACTCCCTCTGAACTAGTAGCTCTTTTAGTGATTAGGCATGGTTCTAGACGTTAATACAATTTCTCCCTCTTAAACACAAATCTCTTTAGGAGAATCCTCTTGTCACAACCTTTTCTTTGCTCTTCCCAATTCTTTCATCTGCTGTTAGAGCCTTGGTAGCATTTATGATGTACCTGCAACCCTCACTAGGAGGTCATAGAAGAAATGATTGTAACCCAACAAAATAAATAAAGATAAGTGTTTAACTAATAATAAAGAAATGATAATAAAGGAAAAGAGATATAGAGTACTTGTCTTTTGTTCCCAGGATTGGAGGAATTTGATGACTCCCTCTTGATCCTTGCCTTTTTGCATAAATCATTGAAAGCCATCTGTAATCTTAATAAGCTAGAAATGCTCATCCTCGTCCTTATCATTAATATGTTGCTTTCATTTCCTTTCTGGCATGAGCTAGGATTTCTTCATTCATCAGATTCATCTATTTTAATGCTCTAGGTATAATTCTACGGTTTTATCCACAAACCATAGGGATTTCATACTCAAGTTATAACCTTAAGGTATTCTAGGATTTACAAACCCTAGATCTTGCAAATTATCTCGTTGTAGTCAATACAGGTGGTACAATTCGTCAAATTCATATGAAACTGCATTGAACATAGTTGAGTGTCCAAAACCATAAGATGAAATGAATGTGCCATAGAATCCCCATGGATCTGCATATGTGTTGAATTTTTCAACAAGGTGCTTCAACTTCCATGTCAGAATACTTCATAAAAGTAAGATGTCTTCATGGTATTCCAAAGAACTTGGTCCATCAATTGATTCTCAATAGATAAGTGTGATGATTTATCTCTTCAGAATACATTAATGACAATGATCCCCTCTTCATTTCATTTTGACAACCTTGATGTGCTAAGAATAGACTTTAGCATTTTGGCCTAGCCATCCACTTATCTAAATGAATGGAGTCTGCAAACACGTCGCTTTCATAAAATAGGTCCCATCCTTAGCACTCAAATACCCTAGCATTGTATTGTGCTTGGATTTCTAAGATAAATAATAGTTTTCATGCTGTGGAATGCTTATGTAACAAAATAATTTGTTTACATCAAAAAAATTGTTGTTTGTTACTATGAATGGACTTTCAAACTATGAGCCATACAATATATATTGTTAATGCATCACAAACAATTATGACCAATAACATTGAAATTTGGAATGTTACTAATTCAAGAAAAATAGAGAGTTTGAGTGCATGAATTTGTGTAAACAATGAATCTCAATCTGAGAATTAAGAACTGAGATTTTCTCTCCCTCTAGTTCTAGCTTCCTTGACTTTCATGGGGAAAATAATCATCAACATCTTTTTTCCATGATTTATTGTAGAGTAGAGGATTGGCCCTCTTATAGTGTACAAATAGAATACTTAACAAATATTAGATGATTGTTCTCAATGTTTCCAAGCAAAGTAGCTCAGCCTCCTCAAAACCATTGTAGAAATAGCAACAATGTGTCCTTTACAAGGACAACTCCAATTTTGAAAATGACATGACTTTCACAAGATGATTTCAGCCTCCAAAACTGATGAGGAACTCGACCTCTTCTTCACTTTAAACTTATAAATTCCATTGTCTTAGCCATATCTGTTTACACTTTCAGAAATATAAATTGCACTTGAGTTTGAGGTACTTATCTACCTATTCAATCCTCCAAGATTCACTTCTTCAAACAATGGTAAGTATCAATCTAGGAATTAGGAGCTAAAGATTGGCTTCCTCTGGTTTCTTGAATCAAATAGTCTTCTATTCTGGCAAGTAATGACCACTTATTTATATCACTCAGTTTGCATCCATAATTTACAAGGGAGGCTCCTTTTAGTGACTTGTATACAAAATAGTATTAGCCACAGTTTGAGGTATATACGTAAAAATTACAAGTCTAGGAAGCATTAATTCAAACTTCCTCTTGCAAATAAACTTTAGTGGATAGAAAGGCAATTTGTTAGCCTCTTCACAAGCTTCTCGACTTCCTTTGTTTACCTATTGAGGCCTCTCGACCTTCTTGCAACATAGTTGAGGCCTCTAGACCTCCTCATATGGTTGTTTCCTATGTTTTTCTACCTAAGGTTTGCTTCTACACTTATGTTTAGAGAACTTGACATCTGAGGCCTCATTCTTGGGCTTTAGAGCCCCTTTCTTCTAGGGAAAAACAAACTTGACCATAGATACCAACTTTCTCTAGAAATGGATTTCTTTATCATACCTTTTTACTGTAGGAACATGTACTCCTTTATTGGTGTCTTAAATGGTTGCAGTTTAACCATCACTCTCATACCATGTTGAATTTTCATTATTTTGCAACATTTTGCAACATCATTTAACCCTAACTTTCCAAGCCATGCTAAATTACAATGGCTAAGCCTTAGTTGGAATGAACAACATTTTTACATGTAAAAAATGCAACACATCCAACAAAACAATGCTTAATGATCTATTGATTCCCTAAAACTAAGGCAAGATAAGTAAACAAAGAGTAAAAAACTTGGAATAAGATTTATTGCCACTAAAATTAGAAACAAGTAAGATCAATTAAAGTCTCAACACCTTATCAATGTGCACTCAAATAACTATTACTCGAATCCTCAAATAACGAAAGACCCATACCCAATGCATGATGACTCCCAAAAGATAGAGTTGCAGATAATTATGATAATGTGAGCACTCATAAGATGTAGATCAATTGTGAGGCTTGGACTTCATCAATTCTTAAGTCAAATTTAATAAGAAAGGTTTAAAGACGTAAACAATTGTGAGTGTTATACCAATCCACACTCATTCTAAGTATTGCACATTACTAATAATAACATTCCACTATTGGAAAAATCATTCTTTCCTCTAAAATATGAACTAAAGAGGAACATTATTCCTCATTATTGTGATGACTTTCAATCTTGTTAGTGAGATTAAATACTCTGAAAATCAATATATCCCAATAAAAAAAATTTGAAAAAAATAGATGTAGGATATTAAAAGTTATGAGGAAACCGAGTTATATTCGACATTTTGACCTCGTCCTTTTCATTGAACATTCCTTAAAATCGTCAATATCCATTTATCTATCTTGGAAAAAAACTGAGAGCGTACGAGTCTAGAACCATCTAATAAACCTCTAGAACAATTCTGTAAGTTCCCTTTTGGGTTAGAGAATCGTATTCAATCTTGAACATTCTCCCCATCTCCTACTACTCCTATAAATTCGCCCCTATCCGTGACGATTTCTGAACAAGAAGAATTTCCAAGTTTTAGAAGATTTTGCATTCATAGTTGCTTTAATAGTCGGACATATATATATATATATATTCATAGATATAATCTTCTTTATATTTTTGAATTATGGTGGTGGCATATATAACAGGCGATATATAAACTTCGCATATAAACCCTCGCATGCATATAACCTTCGCATTCTGTGAACAGTCTTACAAACTCTTGGATATATATATATCTTCGCATTTGAACAAGTCTTCGGTGATATATCTTCGCATTTGAACAGTCTTGGCATATATACAAACAGCCTTCGCATTCGGTGAACAGTCTTGGATATATATATATCTTCGCATTTGAACAAAGTCTTCGGTGATATATCTTCGCATTTGAACAGTCTTGGCATATATACAAACAGCCTTCGCATTCGGTGAACAGTCTTGGATATATTTTCGCATATATAACTATCGCATTCAGTGATATATAAGGCATTCTGTTGGTGATACATATATCTTCGCATATAAACTTCGGCGATATATAAACTTCGTCTTCTTCAAGTCTCGGAAGATATATAAACAGTCTCGTCTTGGCAATATATAAACTGTCTCTTGGTTCCAAAGCTTGGAGATCTTGGCTCGTACATCAGGTTCATATATCAGGTGCACACATTCCTTATCTTTTTCTTTTTTAATACATATTTGTTCATATAATTTCAAGTATGAATACTTCACCACAGTTACCAAAGATTACCAAGGGCAGACCTAGCACAGTTACTCTACAAGGCCTCTATGAGTATATAGAGTCTTTAGAGAAACGTAGAGAAGAAAGAGAAGCCAAGTTACAAAAAGAGTTAGAAGCCATGTTGGAAAACAAACTTGCATCTCTTGAAAACACTATCCAGAAACAAATAGAAAACAAAATAGAATTGCTGGAGAATAAAATGGAGGCAATGGAGACTAGATTGCATGCTATAGAAAATCAAAACCAAGATACTAACCAACCACCCCAGCAAGGAGACGCTGACACCTTAGAGGGTCTTAAAATGAAAGATATGATTAAGGAATTAGAAGAAAAAGTTAATAGCAGCCTCACCCTAAATAATGTGGTAAATAAGTTAGATATTAAACCAATTAAAGGACGAAATGAAAAAATTAATAGAATTAGACCATGAACGTAACAAAAGGACCTTAAACCTTATAATCTTCGGTTTGAACGAGGAAGCAGATGAGGATACTTTAGCCTTAGTCCAGACAGAATTACATAATAGATTACAAATTGAAACAGGGTGTCTCACAGAAGCAACAACGTTGGGGAAATTAATCGAGAATAAAGCAAGATTAATCCGCATAAAGGTGAGCTCTACTGATCATAAGCACAACATACTTAGTAAAACCTCAAGTCTAAAAGGAACGGGAATATTCATAAATGAGGATCTCATTCTAGAAGATCAAGCGGAATTGAGAAAGGAGGTTCAAAAGGTAAAAGAAGCTAGAAAAGAAGGAAAATGGGCAATAATCAGAAATAGAAAAGCCTTTATTCGGGACAAAAACCAAAAAGATAATAATCAATAGCAACCAAACATGCTCCGGATCCTTTCTTGGAACTGTTGGGGCTCCCCATGGAACAAAGGCCCCAAGCTAAGTTGGATCTCAAATGATGTTGATATTATTTTTCTTGTTGAAACTTGGGAGCACGAAGAATCTAAGGTCCCTAACATAAATGGTTTTACGCTATGGTCTACATGGAACAAGCGATCCTCCCGTAGAGGCATTGGGGGAATAGCTTGTTACATTAAGAAGAACATCTCCCCCTATGTTAGGCTTTATA
>APFE030574650.1:75182-86974 GCA_000404065.3 Pinus taeda
ATAAATTTAGATAAAACTTAGAGCTTAAATAGAGGCACTAAGCAGAAAAATCCTTTAAAATATTTAATTAAGGTAATTATATGGAGATTTAGGTTAAAAAATTTTAGGTAAAAATGGTATTTATAATATTTAAATAAAATAATTTAATAGTTTGGAAATGAAAAGTTAATATTTTGCTTGATAGGGTTTAACATTAAAATTATATTAATCTAACTTATTATCTTAAATATTGATTTTATTTTTAATTTTGATAATTTTGCATTCATTAATTAATATAAGAAAATAATTTTGAAAAGTTAATTGTATTGGTTGCCTATTGGATGATTTGTATGCATAGGAAAGTACACAATCAAATAGTGATTTTTGACATTTTGAATACCATAATCCCAAATTTAAATTATAGACTTTTACTTTCTATAAAAGACATATTTTAGGTTAAAGAACTCAAAAAAGGGAAAGTTAAAAACATCAAAGATTATGAAGTTCAACTTTTAAAAGTGGACGATGTATCCTCATCCCTCCCACATAGAAACTCCTTAATTTAACAGGTGGGGGGCTTACCTTAAATATGACCATTATAATTAGGTTGTTTTAAGTTATATGGAATTCTATTGGATAAACTTATGGGCCCTAAGCCTTTAATGTGACCATTATAATTAGATTGTTCTAATTGATATGGAATTTTATTAGACAAGCTTATGGGTAAAATGTCATAGGTAAGAGTTAAAGACTGGGCCAAATTTAGGTGCTATCATTAAGCTTAGTACCACCTTCTTACCTTTATGATAAGTTCATGGGAGCCTTGCACTAATAAAATAAATATTGTATGTTGTTTTGTTAGCTTTGGAGAATTTGACATAGTGTCCACAATGAATCTTTGGAATAGGTTAGAAGAGCTAAAAGTTTCTTTCATGATGTTGTGATCAAGTTATATGAAAACATTATTGCCAAGTTTAGGAACAAGCCATATGAAAACATTATTCAAGTTTAGGAACATTGAGGGTTAGTCAAAATAAATTAAATTAATATATGAGTTAATTAAGGTTGTCCCCTATCCTCTACCTTTTTGGCCATATACATTGACAAGTTATGGAATTATTTGGAAGAAGTAGGTTGTATTGACTCAATTGTTGTTGCTATAGTTATTATCATTCTTTTCTACATCAATAATAATATGTTTTTATGGCAAGGAGTCCTTATGAGTTGGGAAAGTAATAAAAATCTTCAAAGATACTCTAGCATGTGTATGATTCTTAACATTAACAAAATGGAGTTATGATAATTAAGTTCGAGTGTCACTTATGATAATTACGTATAGGACAAGAAGAATATGGAGAAAGTGATTTGATACAAATATCTCAAATTTGAACTTCATCATAGCTTAATTGGGGGTATAGCATTCAGAAAATAAAAAATGGAAGCTAGAAAGCTTATTATGGACTTGAAAAACAATTGTAAATTAACATATCTTTATTTATGGTATAAGAAGAAATTTCATTTTTAGACTCTTGTCACTAAAGTTATTTTATATGGTAGTGAAGTTTGGAGTTACAATATCTCTGGAGAATGATAGAGGAGGAAGAAAACATCCAAGATTGTTTTATAACTTACAGTTTGAAAATTAAAGAAAGTACTTGCTATCTTGTCCTCCTCATAGAAGTGAGTTTTTCTTATAATATCCCTAATTGGATCTTTGAGCTGAGAGGCTCATTCTACAACCCAATATGAGGGGATGTGTAAGTTTGTCTGTCCGTGCGTTCCCTTTTAAATTAAAAATAAAAGATAACAACTATGTTTTAAATAGAAAAATAATGTAGACTGTAATAAAAACAAAAATGTTGTAAAATAACTAGAAGATGTTTAAATTTTATAATTTGGTTAATAATAAAATATTTTAAGACTAATTAATATTGGCATATACTTAAAAATACGTTAATAATAGAATACCATTTTAATTTTCTTCATAAAATGTCTTGATGTACATGTTATGTAAAATATTTTAATGTCAATTGCGTATATATTTATGGCATTTAAAAAAAATTATGTATATATCATAAAAAATTAAGTTTTATGGTTAAAATATTTATCTGGTCCTACATATATTCTATTTAGCATTCAAATATAAAATTTAAACAATGAAAAATAACACATTGTATTTTACACTCTAAAGAAGTTTGCACATGAAGAAATTTTATCCCTCTTAGCTCATGTTAGATTTGTACTTAAGATGGGTTTATGTTGGTTGTAATAAAAATGTGTATTTATACATGGGGATGTGCATAAAGAAGAGTGCAAAGTCTAGGGGAGGTGAATGTAGTACCCCCATTTAGATCCCCATAATAGAAATGTAAATGTATACATGATAAGAGGTTGAGGGGAAAATAATGTAATATATAAATGTACATTGAATAAAATACATATAGATTGCAAACATAGAAAGACAATGAACATGGGGGGCTATGATTCCACAAAAAAAAAAAATAAAGAGAGCTTAGGCATGACTCAAAGGGGGTCATGGTAATATAACAATATTTTATTCATAAGCCTAAATATTCTATTTTATATTATTTTTAAGTTACATCAACCTTGGGATGAGTTTCAAAGGAGATGTGTGGCCTTTTTGTCGGAAGATATGTGGCATCTCCCATTCATGCAAATATAATCCATGCATTTTGGTTATGTCAGGGGGATATTGTCATTCTTCCAAAGGAGATTGTCTAAGTTTACATTGCCACATTATGACCATATTGTAATTTATGGAAATGTATGTCATGAAATTATGAACAATTATGACTTGGATAAAATATGGAATCTACTAACATGAGGCCATGAGGAAACAATGACCATGCATAAAGGACATGGTGTACATTGAGAAGCACTAATATAACTAAGAATTCTTGAAGTCCTCAATAAAGAGGTTTCCTGACCAAGTTGTGTTAGAACCTTGGAGAGAAGGGACATAGCTTGAGGAATCATGTGGTGGAGAAGGAGATACAATTCCTTAGGTTATGCAAGGGAAAGAGGAAAAAGAGACAGTGGTTTGGAATTCTTGTAGAAGTTAACAAAAATGTGAATTGATGGGAATTTTGGCTATGTCAGAGGATTAGAGCCATCAATAATTGATTTCTCCCTTGCAAACCAATAGCCTTAGCTCAAGGGTGGCCCTATTGCATAAATATGGAAAGCAATATTGAACCTATGGTTTGGAACACCCTTATCTATAACCATTTGGCATTAATTCCCAAAAGATAAATGTATATGGTTATTTATTCAAATGAAAAGTTATTTTTGTTTATGTTATAAATTTAATGTTGTTTTCTTTTTATGTATGAGTTTGCATTATGTGTTTCCATGCATTAGCTAATTCATAAGAGAATAGTGAGGAAATCATGGTACCATAACAAGAAGTTAGGGTAATTTTTTTTGTTTTCAAGAATACCCCATTGTGTTATTTGTATAAATGTTGAGTTAGTGTTGTTTATGTTATAAATTTAATGTTGTTTTGTTTGAATGTGTGAGCATGCATTGCATGTTTTTGTGCATTAATTAGTCTATTAGATAACAATGAAAAAATTGTGGTATTAGAGCAAGAAGTTTGATGAAAATTTGTGTCTTCAAGAATTAGGCCACTACTTTAACAAGATACAAGTGTTGTTAAGTACTTTACAATGACTAGGTACTTAATGTACAAGATCAAGATAAACAACTTGAAAGGGAAGAGACTTCCTCAGATTGCTTCAAACTTTAGTGAAAACAACTCGTGGTTCAAATAGGAATGGCACAAAGATGTATCTCTTGGCTAAATCATTGGAGAATAAAGGAAGAGGTCACTCTACAAAATAATGATAACATTAAAAATATTATCACATATAAATTTAAGAAGAAATTGTGGTGCACTAAAAAAAAAGATACTATAAATAGGTTATTAACCCTAATAAAGAAGATGAATGGCTCTCTCTACTTTTAACAAAAAAAAGGTTCAACATTGTTAAAATAAGAACAATCTCTCCCAAGTTCTATAATTAAACATGACATTAGACAATTCTCAATAAGTCATGGATCTAAAGAATTTATCCTTGTGGCACTAAGGTCGAAGATGAACAACATTCTCTCTTAAACTTTGTACACCCACATTAAATCACAGTTTAAAAATAGTTGTTACAATCTCAAATTTCCTAAAACTTATAAAAAAATATGGTAATCTAAGAACACACTTAAAGTTCTTCACGTGCATAAATAAAATTCTAAAGAAATCCAAGTGATTCCTTACATTTCATAAAATTCAATAAACCAAATGTATTTCGAATGGATATCAACCATCACAACCAATCAACATTACACTAAATCTGTAATCAATAATGATTGAATGTATTCACCAAATAAAATTACATTAATTATCTTTCTATACACAATGGTTAAAAAGAGTGAATTGTTAATAATTGATAAATAGCTTAAGTTTTTTCAAATAATAATAATATGAATTTTTAAAATATAATTCAGATATATACTAAATCAATATATGAGATATTTATAATTGTAGAATAATTTCTCTAAATTACAAATTATTTATTATAAATATGATGGTTGACTTATTAAGAAGAGAATTTTGGTATGGTGTAACTGATGGCTCTCACATGTTAAAAGGCTAGTTATGGTGAAATCATTAGTTGAAGCTATCCTAATGTATTAGGCTTCACTTTCTTGGATCCCCAAAGGAATATTAAACAAAATAAAATAATTGTATCTACAATTCGTTTGGGTAAGGAAATAAGACAATAGACGTTCTTCTCTTACTTCATGAAAATCAATAGCTATTCCCATTGCATAGGGGGGTGGTGGCCTCAAAACCCTTCTTTCTCTTCCTAAAAAATATGACAAAAAAATGTGTTTGGCGTCTTGTAAATGGAATCAACCCTTGGGCGGAAATATTGTACCAAAAATATATAAACCCTCTGTTTATATTAGACTAGATCCAAAGTCGTACAAAATCCTACATAAATGGTCCCATTATTTGGAATGCCATCATTGAGGCCTTCGCAGTCATTAGTAAGGGCTTGTGATGGTGTTGACAATGTTGGATTCTGATAATAGGGAAGGGGGTCTCCCTGATGTGAAGTCCCAATTAGACCCCATGCTAATTGAAATAGGAGCCCCAACCATAATATGACCGTTTTCCAAATTGGTGGTCTCAAATATGTGCCTTGGCTAAATAAACACATAATATGATATACAAATGCCTTTGGTGATAGAAAGTGTGTGAACTTTGTGTTATATCAATTGCAATGTATAAAATGTTTTTCACACGAAAAGGAGAAGAGTGGCCTCTTGAAAGAGAGTAATAATACTATCTTAAAATAAACACACATGCACATGTAAAAGAATCGTTAGCTAACCCAAAAAATAGTTCACAAGATACATACTAAGGTGAATGAAATAGTTCATTAACATTAGTGTAAATTAAGTAACATACATCATAAACATATAAAGAGTAGTCTTACAACATTCACGATATATGCATGAAATCATGTCAGATATGAGAGCTTCTGATCATTAAGTGAAAGTTCCAGACATATGATTACATTGATATGACACCATCCCCAATAGTGGAATGTGAAGCCACCACTTGCTTCTCCAAAGAATGATACTCTTCCTATGCTAGACTAGAGAAGCCAAGGCTCTACATCTTAGGTTCCAAGTGTTTGAGTTATGAGGGTTTATTTATAACAAATGGGATGACTCTTCATCTCCCTTTGTGATATTTGAGCTTCCCTCATGACTCTTGGTCTTATTCAGTATTCACTCTAACTAATGACTCTTCACATTTCACATTTAACTCTTGGACTTCCACTTACATTTGTCCTTTTTTATTTTTCAAATACAATAGCAAAAAATTCCATATAATAAAAAAAATGGCTAGAGCCTAATAAGAAAAAAACTTAATACATTAAGCTTGATTTTGAGGAAATTCTAGCTCAACTACTTCAACTTGTAATTTTGTAGTAACATATTGATGTCAAGCTTTATATTGTGCAACTATGTCCTCCAATTTTGTAGGTAGATTTGGCTGATATCTTACTCTTGCCTCCATAGCATCTAGGTAAATGGTTTTGGAGCCATTATGTGCCTCATTATATAGTAAGAACAATTTCATATTAACTTTAACAAGTCCAGCTATATACTTATGCATGTTTTGTTAATCTCCAAGTCTTCTTTTGTAGTGGCCTACTTCTGACTATCCAAGTATTGTTAGATTTCTTATCTAATGATGTTTCTGCCTTTGGTTTCTGAAAATGGTCCAACCGAAGGAATCTTGTGTGTTCTGACCAATGAGTTCAAACCATTGTATAACCATGCATAAGAAACTACAATTTTGGCCACAAAAGTACCAAGTTGCTTGTTTCTTTGTATGAGCATTATGACCTCAGCCTTCTCCAATTCTTCTTCTTGTCTTATTTTCCTAGCCAACTCTACTGGTGCATATTTGTACATGGTGCCCTATTCTTGGAATGCGATAATGGCTGTATGATTTTTTTTAGAACTTTCACATTTTCTCATGACCTCCTATGCATGTCATGCAAGGGAACTACCGCCTTATCAGAAGGGATCATCTCTTCATAAAGTTGCCTCATGTTGTCTCTCAATGCCTAGATTTCACCATATATTGCTACTTGAAGCTCTTTCAAATGAGAATCCATGAAAGAAAATCGTTGGACCTCAGCTTGGAGATGATCTATTTGTTGTCTTACAATGTCCAAATTATTTTCCAATTGCTGGTTTTCTGCCATCAAGAAGTTTGTGTTTTCTTTTACATATCATGCAAAGGCCAAGTTTGTTGTTGCTATTGTCATCTTGGAGTTAGTAACAATCATCTTCTTTGTGTGGATGAAAGAAGGATGAACCTATAATTAGGGAAATATTTCCTCTTTTCCTGCACTATCTTATTCTTGAGCTAATCAAAGGTCAGGTTGGAAATATCCATGACCATATCATCATCTAAAGGAGAGATTCCCACTTCATCACCTCGGATGTGCCCACCTATGAGGGGAGGTGAAGGCTAATTGTTGGCATGTTCTGCAATAGGCCTGCTATCAACCTTTATGGTCTGCTCCACCTTCTTAATATCCATGTCTTGGGCCTAGATCTACTCCTTAATCCCTTGTGCAAACTTGTGATCCTATTTTCCCCGTTTTCTTCCTCTTCTAGTTTCTTTTGTTGTTATTCCTCTAATTGTTTTAGTCTTGCTTCTTATTCTTCCTTATTTCTCAGTTGCTCTTGGGCTTGTATTTCTTCCTTTTATTTCCTGTCTTTCTCTTCCTTCAGCATCCGTTCTTCCTCTCGATTTTGTTCCCTCTCTTTCCTCTTCTCTGCTTCCCGTTGCTTTCTCCTACTTTCTGCTGCCATGGATGATTTCTAAATGATTGGATATGCTTTAAACTTAAGGCTCTCCTCCTCTCTTGGATTATGGGAAACCTTACTCTTATACTTGATGCTCATTGGAGTATGTTCCTCCTATTTCTTTCCTTCTTGGGTAATAGTCTGCTGGAACTGCACTAAAAGGATTTTCCTGTTTTCCTAGTGCATGTGACTAGGAGGAATTATAAAAATTCTTAATCTTCTCTTTCTCCAGTCTGGAGTAAGTCTCATATGGTAAGGAAAAGTGCAACTTAGCACAATTTCTCTTGCAAACTCCTTTAGGATCGTATTGATGAAAGTTAATCCTACCGAACTTAAGGCTCTCGAGTTCTTTCACTTTAGCTTCTATAGCCTTCAAGCTCTTAATCTTGTAGGATCCCACCTACAAATTAAAGGAAGGCCAAGGTGTCTTCTTCTTTCTCTGCAACACTAAAGAAAGACTTGTGATAAGATGATAGGAAACCTCTTGCATGATCACTTTATATTTGGCATACCTTGGCAAGAGATGAGGTGGTTTCTGACAGGCAAACACTTTGAGGATTGTACCACCTAGTGAGGAAAGCCAATCTTCTACTTCTGCCATTAACTTCATTACCTCATGGAACATGCAAGGGGGTTATTCTTCAAATATCATATGATATAAGACCTTGAAGAAGTGCTCAACAATTTTATGTCATATACTCCTCAGTAGCTGCATTCTGCCAACAATTTGCAATAAATGTGGATAGGGGGTTGTTTAGGTGTCCAATTCCATTCCAGACCAGGGAATTCATTACGAGCACATATTCCATCTAGAAAGTAGGTGAACATATAAACATTAGAGAAATTTTGAGGTCTGAAATAGGCCTCCTAAGGAATATTATAAAGCAATATTGGAAATAATAAAATATATTAGAGTACGTCATCAAGTTTTCGAGGGAAAAGTGAAAAAAGCTTATTTTTCAACTTGTATTTTCAACTTATCTCCCTATTATTTTACTCAAATTTCGAGCACGATCACTCATTGGATGCATAATTTAATATTTCATCCAAGGCGTACCCATGTTGCATACTTTTGATGGACCCTACTACATGAAAAATGTGATTGCAATCACGCTTTTTCATGTATTTCACATTTTCCGTGTAGTAGGTTCCATCGAGAGTATGCAACATGAGTACTCCTTAGATGTAAAATTAAATTCTAAGTCCAATGAGTGCTCCCACTTGAAATTTGAGTAAAATCATAAGGAGATAAGTTGAAAATACGAGTTGAAAAAGTAATTTTTAATTATTTTTAGCTTTTTATCTTTTACTCCAAAAATGGTAAATCATACCCCATGATATATATATAACATAATTCATTGTATATATATATTAATTATATATTACTATGGTGGTATATGTACTTCATAATAAATATTTATTAGATTTTGATACGTTAATATTTACGTAAATTCAATGCATTAACTTGGACATTCTCCATAATTAGTTAGTATGCCTACTAGTGTCATGCATGCGATACATGCATATGTAGCTATCATATGCATGTCTCATATGTATGTTAATATTTCCATGTTCTTAATAACTCGAGGTGGTTCATTACATTACATCCCTCCTTTAGAAAACTTTGTCCTGAAGTTAAGGTTTATCTGTAATTATTTAGTGATTAGTATAATCACTTAAGAATTGTGTGTCAAAATTGAACTTTTGTTTAACATGAGGAAAATTTTAAAATTTGGGTTTTGGAATATTTTAAAATTTTATAACTATAATAGTCATGTCCTGTCCCTGTCAGGTTCCCAAGTTATTCTAGAATCATCCTATCCTTCCTAATCTCTTTCGCTCCCATCTTATATGTCCTCTACTATAGTATTCCATGGTGTCATCTATACTAACCTTACCATTCATAGACCCTAAGGATGACAACATTGACTATATTAACCTGATTCCCCAGTAGGCATCTGACAATCATCATCACACATCTAGGGGAGCATGAATTGCACAGTCCTCCCATGATTCTAGGTTTTGGAGGATAACGGTGGGAAACACCTCCACCCCTTCCAGTAGGACTAGGGCCAATACCTTATCATGGAACCTTATTGAGCCTTAATTTTTCTTGGAGATTTTGTCATCACATAGTCATTCTGGTAATGATGTTATCTGCAATGTAAACACTTGTCCATACATTATAACATATGCATCAATATATTCAAAATAAATTGTATTTAAATAACATTATAATGTTACCTTTGTGTTTACATAACATATTTGGCCATGTCCAACCCATAAATCTGTTAGTTAGCTGTCATATTAGAATGTAGTCATTCTTTTATTCCCATCTCATCAATCATGTCAATGTGCAGAAATGAAATAAAATTATAGATATCTCAACCATAACATAATTCATAATTTAGATTTCATGGTAAGGTTAATCAAATTCTAAGCTTCATATTGACATCCATATTCTAGCAATGTTAATTAAACCATCCTAGATCTATATTAACCCCGGATCTATCAAGCATGAGAGGGATCAAATCTCTCGAGGTGCAAACCTCTTTTTATAGTGAAAAACTTGAGGAAATGTTTGCACCTCGAGAGGTTTGATCCCTCTCGGCGGTTGATAGATCTGGGGTTAAGATGGATCTAGGATGGTTTCAGTTGTGTGCAGTCTACAAAATTTGTTGAACATATAATTAATTTGATCATTTTAAATATGCGAAAATATTAATTTTGATCAATGTAACTTTAACGTTGCTTAGTTACCTTAGTTTGTTGAGACGAGAGAGACTCTTACTAACTAGAATGATGAAATAAAAATTTTAAGTGCAAAGTGACAATGTAACAATGTTGAACGATAGAAAATGTGAATAATAAGGATATAATGAATTACAAACAATCTTCATTGCAATCAATATGAAACTATTTTATTTTACTATTCTTATTGTCACACCTATTAGTTATTTTCTATTATGGTGTTTGAATGAGAAGTTAATTAACAATGTTGAATGATGCAAAATGGGAATAATAAGATTGTAGCCAATTACAAATAGTTTACAGTTTTAAGAAGAAGACATTTCGGGTAAGAGAACATTTTATTTAGGATGAAAATTCAAGTACTTTATTTATGGTTGAATTATTGTAACAAATAAGTCAATTCACGTCACGAATAATGTTTATGTACGCACATTGAGATAGAGTTTGTATGTTTTGGGGGTGAGACAGAGATATAGATGGGGGAGGGAGGGAGGAGAGAATAAGAGAGAGAGAGAGAGATAAAGACATGGAGGGAGGAAGAGATATAGATATGGAGAGAGGTGTTAGAGAGAGAGATAAGGGGAAGAGGCAAAGAGGGAGTGGAAAAGGGAGGGAGAGAGAGATAGAGATAAATAGATATGAAGAGAGAGTGTGTATGTTTGGGGGTGAGATGGAGAGATAAAGGAGAGACAATAGGAGATAGAGATATATATGTAAGGGGAAGAGATGCACTTACACTGAAATCAATGCATCTAGTGTAAACAATCAAATAGGATTAGAAATGAACATCTACACTAAAATAAATTTGCAAACAATCAAATAAGATTAGAAATGAACATATACACTAAAATCAATGCATCTAGTGCAAGCAATCAAATAGGATTAGAAATCAATATCTACATAAAAACCAATGTATCTAGTGCAAGCAATAAAATAAAAGTAGAAATCAACATCTACACTGAAATCAATTCATCTAGTGTAAGGTATTAAATAGTATTAGAAATTGACATCTATACTAAAATCAATGCATCTAGTGCAAGTGTTCATATAGGATTGTAAATCAATATCTACACTAAAACCAATGCATCCAATGCAAGCAATCAAATAGGGTAGAAATCAACATCTACACTAAAATCAATGCATCTAGTATAAGGTAATAAATAGGATTAGAAATCGACATCTACACTAAAATTAATGCATTTAGTGCAAGCGATCAAATATGATTAGAAATCAATATCTACATTGAAACCAATGCATCTAGTGCAAGCAATTAAACACGAGTAGAAATAAACATCTACACTAAAATAAATGTATCCAGTGTAAGGTATTAAATAGGATTAGAAATTGACATCTACACTGAAATCAATGCATCTAGTGCAAGTGAGAAAATAGGATTAGAAATCAACAACTACACTAAAATCAATACATCTATTTTAGTGAAAAACCAAAATATTCATGAATTTTTAGATCTAACTTCTATGTTTGTATTTGTCTTTGTGTGTCTCTTTCTTCTTCCCTCTCTCCACCTTCCATTATGTGTCTATTTCCCCCCTCTCTCCTTCTCTCTCTCCCCCTCCCACTCTCCCTCATCTCTCTCTATCTCAGGCCCCTAAACACCTCTCTCTCTCTCTCTCTCTCTCTATATA
>APFE030574650.1:87212-111400 GCA_000404065.3 Pinus taeda
CTCTCTCCCTTTCTCTCCCACCTCCCCCTGTTCTCCCCCCCATCACACACTCTCTCTCTCCACCCTCCAACTCTATCACTCTCTCTCCCCTTCTTGCTCTCCCCCTCACTCCCCCTCCATATCTATGTCTCCCTATCTTTCTCTTCCCCTTCTTTCCCTATCTTTATCCTCTCATTTTCTCTCCCTTCCCTCATCTCTTCTCTCCCTCATTCCATCTTCATCTCTCCCTTATCACTCCCTATCTCTCTCCACCTCTATCTCTCAATGTATTTGTTCTTCGCTCTCTCTCTCTTTCCCCCTCCAAATCCATCTCTCTCCTCCTCTCTCCCCCCTCCTCTCACTCTTCCTTCATCTCTTTCCCTATCTCTCCCACCTCTATGTCTCTCTCCCTCAATCTATTCCCCCTCATTCTCACTCTCTCTCTTAAATATGATCCCATTGTATTGTATTTAAGAAAGTATCTAAATTAAAAAATATATAATTGGTTGTAAAATATTAAACCTATATTTTGGATCAATCATGTCAAAGAAAATACAATAATAAAAAACTTTAAAGAATCATGCATTGTATTTCCTCTATCATTTTTAGTCACTTTGTTTTCTCTATTTTCTTGAATCCTTGTTTAAAATACATCTACCAAGTAATTATAACCTTTTTGCTTTTAAATTTAATTACAAACTGTTTTTTTTTTTGCTGAAGCAAGAATCGGTCCTTCTATTCCATTAAGCTAGAAAATAGTTTACATAATGTACATGCATCCACAAATCACCATGGACCCCAGAAAAAACGGGAGCTAACCACCTAAAAAATTCTCCCCAACCTTACAAAAGTTACCTCCGAACCCTTTTTATGCAAACAATGATTTTGTTAAAAGACAGAAGAACGAGTGGAAAGTCGCGGAAACTCCCACGCAACATTTCCCCGTACTTGTATTTTCAATCAAAGTCGTCCAATCTCCATGCGTCATCCAACGACAGAGGAAGAAATCGCTAATTTATGGCGAATGATGATTAACGGCCCTGTACCAAAAAATTGCTCGATCCTTCCTGACCGTTGATCTGCTATGCACGATCCAACGATAGAGAGTGATATCGCAAGGTTCAAAGTCACCAAACATTAGTGTGCGATGGGGGTGGTATTCTTTTCTGCTCCCCCACCACATGTAGGAAGCTGAATGGAATCGCTTCCATTTTGCTAAAACAATTTCCCACTTTATAGCCTTGCGATTGCCAGAAAACCTCCATGGAGGCGGTTTTACTACTCGAAACTGGAATTTAGGATTATGACGACTGCCGGAACCAACAAAGAACCTAGGCTGCGCATTTTTTCTTCTGTACCTGAACCCGAGACCATGGAAAATTGTGTACCTTCCCTCAATTCGATCATCCGAAAAACTGAGGACTCTGGTCAACAAACAACAAGGTTTTCTGAGGCCTATAGTGGGTTGCCCCCCATCGAAGTAAAGCTTGGCTGACATTGGTGGTACTTTCTGAGAAAAAGTTATTTCAAACCTGCCTTCTCGGCTCTGTTTCGAAATACCTCTCTGTCCTCTTTCGCTTGCTCGAAACATAGAGCTTTTAGTCTGCTCTGAGGCAGCTCCTGCCACTTCATCAAAACCCTACAATCTGTACAACTCACACCCTGGTTGGCCAGAATGTCTGCCAGTTTATTAGCCCTACGCCAAACATGGTTGAAACTGACTGTGCAAGACCAAGGAGGTGGCCTTGAATTCTTTGGAAAACCTGGATTAGCCTCCAATTTTTTGATATTTTCTTCAACCTTGTTCCGCAACTAATTATTTTCACAGAGTTAATTATTAACTCAGAGTCCGCTTCTACAATCACATTTGAGCGGTTGTCCTGCTTCAGAAACTCTAAGCACTGCTCCAAAGCCATTAATTGGGCCATGTTGTTGGTAGATTTACCTAAGTGGCAGTGAAAGATGCAGATAATGTGACCTTCTTCATCCCTTAACACCCCTTCGAAACCAGCATTTCCTAGGTTTCCTTTTGAAGCCCCATCAATGTTATATTTCAAATAACCTGTCGGGGGAGGATGCCAAAAATCCTTCTCCGTTTCCGTTGTGATAACTTTCCTGTTCAGGCCTTGAGAGATGAGCCCCTACATACCCAACTGCCTGAGAATTCTCAAATCAGCCTCGGAGGGAGGATTCTTGGGGTGATTACATACTGTGCTGCCAACCATCTCCTTAAGCTATTTTAAAATCAGCTCGAACAGTCGAAGAGGGGGATTTTTTTCCTCATTGAATATTCTCTTATTTCTTTCTTTCCAAACATTCCATATGATGAAGCTTGGCGTTAGGCTCCAAGCCGAACTAAGGAATTCATTATCTCAAAAATTTCTTCTCCAGTTGATTAGGGTATTACTGATACTCTCTTTGTCCCTATCGGTCTGTTGAAAGATGGTAGCAAAAGTATCCCATAACCAAGAGGTGAAACTACAGCTATTGAGTATGTGCTCCATTGTCTCCTCGTGAGCTTCACAGAGCTGGCATCTAGAAGGCCCTAGAACACCCCTCTTCCTGATATTGTCCCAAGTCAAGATCTTCTTGTGATGTACCAACCACATGAAGAGTTTGATTTTCATCCACCCTTAGTGCCTCCATAGGATTTGCCAGGTCTTATCCAGGACAAGGGAATCCAGCTTAAGGAGAATGCCTTTTGCTTCCTTAAGATTAAAGGTGCCCTCTTTATTATTTCCCCATCTTAGTTGGTCTTGCCCTCCTGTCACTAAGATCATCCTTTGTTTCAACATTCTCATAAGTGCCTCTGCTTTTGTTTTCAATGGGTTGTGATCTCTGCAATCAATATTTTTCCAGATTCTCCACTTTCCTAAATTTTGAGTGAGGTCCCAGAAGTCCTTAACCTTGTTTAATCCTTGGGTATCTGTCTCGTGCTTAAGGCCCAAAAAGTCCTCGTTTAACAATGTTGGTTCTTGTTGCCATTTATCCTCCCAGAATAATGCTAGATCTCCCTCTCTGATTTCCCAGAAACTACTTTTTTGTACTAGGCTTCTGTTTTCCTAGGCTTTATTCCAGATGAATGAACCCTTTGTATTTCCAGACATTCTTATGGGATCACTAGTTTGCCAGGAGCTGGCATATTTTTCTTTCCAAATACTTGCTCATTGAGCCGTTGGATCTTGTATCCAACGCCACCATAGTTTGGCGCCTAAAACATTGCTAAGAATCTCCTGGTCATCCAGGCCTAGGTCTCCGTGACTCTTGGGTCTACAGATTTTTTTCCCATGAAACTAAGGCCCGTTTCTTTCTTGTTTCCTCCTTACCCCAAAGAAATTCTCTTTGGATGTTTTTGAATTGCTGTAAGACTCCTTTTGGAGCTGGGAGAGATGATAACATGAAAACAGGGATTGATTGTGTTATCTCAAAATCAAGTCCTGATAGGCTGCTGGTCAGGTTGACTCTAAGTAACTATTTCAAACCAAGCTTTTAGCTAAGGCTTAGCCTCCTTAGCCTGAGAGGGCTCTCTCAAAGGGTTATTGATTTTAATTGATGATAAGATGGCTAACTCTTGTGGTGTAACAACATAGACAAATATAATGGCTGGACAAACATTTCATAAGTTCCCATTGGGCCTATGGAGTCAATCATACTTCAGTAAACAAGGACACTACCTTTGCACAGGAAGTCAGAGCACAATCAGTGAATTCTGAGTGATTATGCATCCATGCAACTGAAAAAAGACATTAATGAAAGAAAAAAACACATATTCTGAACATGACAAATCCTTCATGAATCCTGAGAAGAAAAGTAGATGCTTTATATTACTGAAAATGGTCTTTACATAAGCTAAAACAGTACTTCTGCTGTCAAGTTTCCAACCCTCATTACATTGTTGTCTCAGCTATATATAATTCTTATTCTAACTAATTCGAGTTTCCTCCTCCAGCATGAGGGGAATTATAATAACTCAATCCTTATCTCTAAAGATGCCTATCAACTATTTAACTGTCTATTAAATACAAATAAACTGCTGACTATAATTTTTAAAAAGTCCTAAATCAATTATGACTCTAACTCCATCTTCGTGCCATAGTGGCTACTCCTCGTCCTTTGACACCTGGTTCTCTTTAGATTTGGCTGAGATGGATATTAAATATGCCATATTTGCCTTTAAACGCTGAATCCCTATCTGCCCGTGGTATTCGGAGATGTCCCTTGTTTCTCGGCTTATTTTTCCCATAATTTGCTCGAACATGAACAACATCTTTCTGAGTCTTTAATATCCCAAAGAATGGAACGTGGCCACGTTTTAGATATGTTGTAGGCTGTGGTGATGGACAGGTGTGCCTTTTTCAAAAACTCCCGCTCATAAAATCAACTTTCTGTCTGCGTTTTTTAAAAAACATCATCTACAGCAGTCTCGTAGCGCGCTATGAAACTGCTATTTTATTTAAAACAGTTTGCTTTTTTTAACCCGAGAGCTTATACCATCCAATCATCGGTTGCCAAAATTCCCTTTGATGTTTCATATGTGTAGCAGGGATTAAAACATCTTCAAAACACTAATGATTAAGCAAAATTAACAAAAGTTTGAGACAAAACCCTTTCCTGAACAGTGAATTCATTTATTAGGTAACCGGCTTAGCTCTGCCTTCAGGTCTTCAGCGGCTTTCTTGAATTGATTAATCTCTTCTTCAGCTGCTTCTATTTGGCTTTTCATGGCTGCCACATAATCTCCTTGAGATGTGATGGCTACTTTACTTTTGCTGCTCTTTTGTTGAGGTCGCGTTTCTTCCGCGGCTTCCTCTGTCCTGGGCAGTGCTTCCTGTACCTACTGGAAATTTCTAGTCATAGGTCTTCTTGGTTTAAAAACAAATTCCTAGGCTGGCTCATCAAACTTAAGCCTTTTTGAGGCTTTGGTTTTCTTAACCTTTACCTGTGGTGACTGTGTCAAATCAATCTCAATCGGTTTAGACTGTTCTAACTCAATAGCCTGTAATAGATCATTTAGGCTTGCCTTAGACACAGGGCTTGCCTCGACAGCTATAGCTTTGCCTTTCTCTTTATTAATCTGGCTTCTTGTCTTCACCCTTGAGATTGCTTCAGGTTTACTTGCTTGAGGTACAGTCTTCTTACCCTGAGTCTTCTCCTTTGTTGATTTTTTAGGCTGTTCTTGAATGACTAACGGCTTCACTGGTTTTGGTAGTTGTGGCTTGGTTTTCTTTTTGGCTTTTGCTTCTCTTTGAAGCTCAGCGATTGTAAACTCTCTGGCTGGTTGAGGAGTAAGACCAGTCTTAGTTTGGAATCTAGCCATGAAGATAAAAGAATTCCAGTCTCTGCCTATCTTTTGGAGGCTATCTAAAATCAACAACTTAATCAGACCATGGTGAAATAAAGAGGTTTCATATTCCTCTTTCCTGAGCTACACCTTATCACACATTTTACTTAGACTGCGAATAAATAAAACAGATTGTCTATGGAGACCTTCCCGGTAAAATGCAGGAGCAGTTTAAAATGATAAGGATAAACCTTATTGTACCTTCCTTCACAGGTTAAATACTTCTGAATGCAGGTAAGAAGAAGAGCATAATGTTCCTTGAGATAGAATCTAGGCACTGCTTTTGTGTAATCCTCATTTACATATGCCTCTTTTAAGAACTCTTTACAGGGATTCCTATCAAATTTAAAATTCTTGAACCATTCTTCCTATCCTCTTGGTATCTCGGTTACAGTAGCTATGGTTTCTGGAGAAACCGATATCTCTAACATGGCAACCTTTGAATTCAAACCAGTAAAATTAAGCGCAAATTCTTTTGTTACCTATGCATGCCCTCCTTGTAGCTTTTTACAAAATCTCCAGCAGCCGGCATCTTTAAACGCCTTCTTCACGCCTTCATCTCTCAAGGTTATGTCCAAGCCTTCAGGTTCATTCCTTTGACATTTGCCAGGCCTATGCTCCTTTCTCTCCATCTTCACTTTGAAATCTTTACAGCCAAATTCCTACTTTTTCACAGCCAAATTCTAAATCATCATAGCCAAATTTGAACAGCTCCGGTCGAGATGGTTCACCTCCCTTTTTAACTCAGCCTCGCTTGTAATCAGGCTCGCTTGAACAACCTCGCTTGAAATTCAAATTTGAAACATGACTGGTTACTCATGCAACACTCACGGCCATTATTAGGACTATGCACGATAAAATCTCTTGGGAATGAGATTTCCGTGCATATCAAAAATCTATTGGTGGAGTAGCGGCAAATGAACGCTCAGGCATGATTTCAAGAGGTACTCAAACTGACATGAGTGGACGGACATGCTCACTCACCTATGGACTTGACATTTCAGGAAAGATTAGCTGCGGAATGCACGAATCAATGATTTCGCAGCGCTGTTAGTTATATTTTTTAATGATGCGCTGCGAAACTGCTTAATCATTACACGCTGTGAAACTGCTAGACTATGTTTGCGCTGCGAAATGGGCAAATAAAACTGTGCTGCGGAATCACTAAAAGACAAGGTGACTTGGCATAGACAAGACATGACTATGGGATAATGATGAGTGGAGGAAAACCAATAGGAGTAGAGTCTGATTTAAGCTTAAAAACCTTTAAAACTCCGATTCCTAAGTGAAACAAATAAAAATGGAAACAGCTTAAACATAAACCTTTGTCATCAGACTAGGGCATGTAACTGTATGCATTAAACCTTTAGTTCTAAGTGATAACAGATTGTAAAACTGCCTTTGTAAGAACCAGCCTCCCAGCCAGATTTAGAGATCTAATGGTCCACTTTCTGACTTTGTCCTACATCTTATTGATCAACGGTTCCCAATTGCTCTTGTGCATTGGTTTAGCAGTTAGAGGAACTCCCAAATATTTTGAGGGGAGGGAATCCCTTTGAAAGCCTAGAATTCTGGAAATATTTCTCTGAATAACAATATTGGTGTTAAAGAAAAAGATTTTTGTTTTGGAGAGATTGACTTCCATACCTGTAGCCATTGCAAATTCATTCAGGATTTATTTGTAGGCTGTAGCTTCTTTGACTATGGGGATTCCCTGAAGCATGGTATCATCTACAAATTGTTGATGAGTCAAGGCCTGACCATTCTCAGTTAATTGTAGACCCTTGATCTTTCCCATTACTTTAGCATATTTAATGGATCGACCAAGTACTTCCATCAGAAGGATGAAAATAAAGGGAGAGAGCAGGTCTCCCTGCCTGAGACCTCTAGAGGGAATAAAATCTCAGAGGGAGAGCCATTCACCAATATTGAAAAGCTGGAGGAAGTCACTAGGGCCATGACCCATCTAACCCAGTTATGATCAAATCCAAAAGCAATGAGAACTTTCTTGATGTAGTTCCAGTTCACCTTATCATAAGCTTTGGCAATGTCCAGTTGCATGATCATTCCAGCTTTCCTCTTGCTAGTTAACGAGTGAACCACCTCATGAGCTTGAATGATGTTGTTTAGAATTTGACTTCCTTCCACATAACCTGATTGTTCCCCTGAAATTAGAGTGGGAAGTAGAGGTTTGAGTCTATTGGCCACAACCTTGGATATTATCTTGTAAACCACATTGCATAAAGCTACGAGTCTATACTTATTAGGAGTTTGAGCGATATTTTGTTTGGGAATCAGGGAGATGAAGGAGGTATTGAGCACTTTCAGAATAGTTTTGTTCAACCTAGAATCCTCCACTACATCCAATATATCTTGTTTCGCAATATCCAAGCAAGCTTTGAAAAAATCCACATTGAAACCATCCGGGCCTGGTGCGTTGTCATTCTGCATTTCTTTGAGGACCTCACAGACCTCCTCTTCAGTTGATGGCCTATTGAGGTTGAAGTTGTCCTCTTTGGACACTAGCTTAGGTATGTGTCTGGTGATGTCTCTAATGTACTACTCTCTGTCTATATTGTTTTCCAGAGTTATGCCTTTGAAGTTCTAAACAAACACAGTTTCCATGTCCTTATGGGCGATATGGAGCTTCCCCCCTTCGTCCATGATCGAAGAGATTCTGTTATGAGCTCTATTTGCAATGGCGGATCTGTGAAAAAATCATGTATTATGCTCTCCTTCTTTGAGCCATTGAACTCTGGACTTTTGTCTCCAAAATATTTTTTTCTTGTTTACATAAATTCTCTCATTCTTGATGATATTTTTCAACTTGGTCACTTTTAATTTTGTTAAAGCCATCCGTGATCAAAGCTTGGTTGAGTTCCTGTAGTTTGTTGTCAACAGACTTTTTATCCACAGAAATGTTGCCAAAATCATTCTTGTTCCAATCTTTAAGCCATAGCTTGATGTCCTTTAGTCTTTTGTGAAGAAGGTACATTCTTGTCCCCTGAATCTGCAAATCTTCTGACCACCATTTTTTAATATTGGTGATGAATTATGGGTTAGAAATCCATATATTCTCAAATCTGAAAGGTTTGTTCCTAGGAGAACCTATGCCCTTGATCTCCAGATGAATAGGCTAGTGATCCGAGCCTCCAAAGGGGAGAAATCTCGTTGTTATTTCCTTATCTATAAGCATGAGATCCTCTGAGATGATGAATCTGTCTAACGAGGAGGCTACTTGAGCCTCTCCTCCTCTTTTATTATTCCAAGTAAAGAGGCCATTAATCGTATCAGTATCAACCAGTTTCATTTTGTATGTAAAGGTTTGAAATGCTAAAGAGTCTTTACATAGAGCTCTAGTTCCACCTTTTTTCTCCGAAAGAGATTTGATCATGTTGAAGTCCCCTCCCATGATCCAAGGTACTTCTGCATGTCTATCCCTGAGATCCTCAAGGGAATCTAGAAAGCTGAGTTTATCATCTATTCTTTGAGGGCCATAAACATTCGTGACCAGATAGGTATTCCTATCTCCTACAGGCTATATAACTATAGATAAATAATTCCTAGATGCCTCAGCATCTCTTATGTCAATGTTTTGGGGGTTCCAAAGAGTGAGAATGCCCCATGTTGTATTTTTTGCTTTGACTTCTAGAAACTCAAATTTACTGAGCCATTTGCTGTGAATCTGTCTTAATTTTTGAATGGAACATTTCGTTTCCTGGATGAAGATTATATCCGGCATTGCTTGTTTCATTCTATTATTAAGCATTCTCTATTTTCTTTTACTACCTAGACCCCTTATATTCCGGGATGTGAACTTCATAATTAAAGATTTGTAAAGGAATAGCTGGCTAGATCTTTCATCTTACCTGAATCTATCATTAGCTTTCCACACTCCATCAGGAGCTCATTCTGCTATTTCATACCTCTTTTTTTTCCTGGATTTCTAGTTGCTAATCCATGAGAAGTTTTCATCGGTTTCACACCTCTGTTCTCCTGCTTGTCAATGATTTTTCCCTTATCCAACTCTTTAGCTTGAGTTTTCTATAAAAACAACTGTTGTATTCTATTGAGTTCTTCTTGGGGTAGCAAATCTACCCCTCCTGTGGTTCCCTGTAGCAAGAACCCTTCCAGATCTAGGTGTTCCTTGTCAAGAATCTCCTATAGCTCATGGTCCTCTAGTTCCATTTCACTTTGGGTCATTTCCTGATCCTTCTCCAATTCTGCATCACTCATTATAGTCTCTTTTTGATTATCCATATCCTGTTTATGTTCACAGTTTTCTTCTTTCTCCTTTTCTCCAAGACTTTCTTCCCTTGCTTGATCTTATTTTGTAATCTCCTCTTCCTCTTCAAGAACTTGGAACTTATTTTAATTAACCTTGTGCCCTTCATTTTGATGTTGCTTTGACCCTCTTTTGCCGCCTTTTCCTCTGTTTACCACTTTGTGAAATCTATCATTGTCCTTCATTGTGTTAGCTTTGCTTTTGTTTTCAACTTTATTGAGAGGGCAGTCTCTAAAAAGGTGCCCATGTTCATGGCATCTATGGCATCTGAAAGGAATGTGCTCATAATCTACTATTTTCACCCACTCTTCATCCAAAGCTTCCAAGATTATCTCATCCGGGAGTGCTCCTGATAGATCCATTTCCACACATATTCTTGCAAAGGAAGTATATTTTCCCCTTCTAGTGGCTTCATAAGCTTTGACAAAATGAACTAATTTATTGCCTATGGCAGTTAACGATTCAGTTTGCCAATAATCGAGAGGTAGAGAATAGAGCCTTACCCAGACTGGTATCGAAGTAAAAGTCTCCTGCTCCGGTACAAAGTTCATCATCCAAGGTCTCATATAGAGGCCAACTGTTGCGTAGAAGTAGGGCCCTCCTTCAAACACTCTATCTTTGTCTTCAATGTTTGTGAACACTACTGTGAAGAATCCCTTTGATCCAAGATGTAGGTCTATACTTCCTTTAGGTTTTCAGTGGTATTTGATCCACATCTGTAGAGTTTTTTTAGTGGGCCATAATCCCATGAATTTACAGATGATAGCATAGGTCCGCATGTGATCCCTGTGCACCTGCAGAGCAGGATCATTTAATACTACTCTGGGTGTGATCTCAGCTTTGGGTTTACAAGGCCCCTTTTGTTTTTTGTCTTTAGTTCCCTGATTTCTGTCTTCTTCCTCCTTGTCTTTTGTGTTGTTGTACTTCTCCCTTTTGGTTCCTTCTGTCTCCTCTTTCGTGTTCCTTTTCCCTTCCTTAGTAGTACCTCTAACATTTCCTAGAGGTTTCTTGCCCCTGCTGGCAACGGCCTCCTTATAGGAGGGAGCGGAGGTCCCTCCTCTATGACCCTCCATGAGGATCAACCTCTGAAGCTTTATGAAACCCTTGTTGTCCGTCCTTCGTTCCTCTTTCCGCTCAAAATCTCCTCCTGGACAATTCGATCTAATTGACTTTCATTTTTTCTTTTTTCCAATTTAATTACAAACTGTTATTAAAATAAAGTATCTGTAAAATATTTTGATTTTGAAATAAGTTATGATTTTTGGGCATGTGGTATTGATAAGCCATGGTATTGGACCATGTTATTATAACATAATAATTAAAAACCTAGGTCCCTAACATAATAATCAAAAGCATAGATGGCCCATGGTATTGATAAACCATGGTATTAGCCCATGGTATTATGATTTTCTTCCCTCCTCTCCCTCTCTCCCTCCCTCTCTCTATCTTTGTCTTGTGGGTATTGGCCCATGGTATTGTAAAAAATACCCTCTCTATATTTCTCTTTTGTGTATTGCCCGTGGTATTGTAAGAAATCCTATTTAGAAGTTAATAATATCCATAGTAAATATTTATGACTAAAAATATTGTTATATTGTAAATATTAAATTTTTATCCGCTTATTAATTAAATTTAAAGATGGCCATGTAATCATTATTTTAATTTATATGGTAAAATGGATGTTAATTTATATGGGTTGTGTCCTACGTTTTACTACCTGAGGTTTGCTTCTACAATTCTGCTTAGAGAACTTGAAATCTGAGGCCTCATTATTGGGCTTCAAAGCCCTTTTCTTCTAGGGAAAAACAAACTTGACCATAGATACCAACTTTCTCTAGAAATGGATTTCTTTATGATACCTTTTTATCACAGGAACATTTACTCCTTTAGTGGTGTCTTAAATGGTTACACTTTAGCCATTTCTCTCATACCATGTTGAATTTTCATGATTTTGCAACATTTGGCAACATCATTTAACCTTAGCTTTCTAAGCCATGGTAAATTACAATGGCTAAGCCTTATTTGGAATGAACAACATTTTTACATGTAAAAAATCCAACACATCCAACGAAACAATGCTTAGTGATCTATTCATTTCCTAAACCTAGGACAAGATAAGTCAACAAAGAGTAAAAAACTTGAGATAATATTTCTTGTTTGTATATTGTTAGGTTCCTATACCAATAGGAGTCATAATTTTTGAATGGCTGAGATTAAACCTATAATATGTACATACCTTTGCTTTCTGCAAATGTTTTCCATATTCAAAAAATTAAAAAATGTAAAGAGGGTATGTCCTAAAAGAATAATCAAAGGACAAAAAGAATAAAAATGTCAAAATAAAATATGAAAAATATGAACCCCAACAAAAGAAAAGGACCATGAAAGTGTGCAAGTCAAAAAGCCACTACTATTTACTTTTTGTGCATAATAAATGATTGTGTGCAATTTGTAATCTTTGCTACAATCCATGATAGTCAAAATGTTTAAACTTGACTATTTCATGTTTAAACTTCTTAGCCCTACCCAACTTAGAGCCATGGCAAATAGGTATACTCCTCTTGTGTTATTTGCCCCACTTGGTAACATGCCACAAGATTACCAAAACAAAATTGTCCAATTTGATGGCATAGGACCTTATACAACACAACATCATGTAAACAAAATGACAGACTACTTTGAATTGCATGAAATTGATATTGGAGATGTTCAGATGAGACTTTTTGCTCAAACTCTAGCTGGTGATGTAAGAACATGGTTTAGAGCTTTACCTGCTAATAGCATAGATACTTTAGAAATATTTTATCAGCAATTTTTAAATAGATGGGAAAAGAAAAAGAACCCTCTGCATATCCTTTCAGAATATGAAAACATTAGGAGAGGACCAAATGAAACAGTCCAAGATTATTGTACCAGATTTAACAATATATACAATGCAATACCAATCAATATTAGACCCCCACCTGGCTTAGCTCTGATAAAGTTTCCTGATGGATTTGATACTGATATGGCCTTCCAGCTCATAGAAAGAAATCCTCCAACTTTAGAAGATATGCAGAGTGTGGCAGTTAGTGTAGAAGCTAACTTGTTAGCAAAAAGAGCTAGGGTTAGGAATGAAAGGAGAGGACTCGTGAAAGATGAAGCCTCACCCTCTGACCTCAAAATAGATGTTCTAACCAAGGGTATGGAAAAACTGATGGATAGTATAGAGAACATTGAGAGGAAGCCTCAATAGGATAATCAACAGGCACCTCCAGTTAGAAATCCAAACTTTAGAAAGAATCAAAATCAAAATACTGGAAAGAATGGACCTGATCAGAATATTAGGCCTCCCTTCCAAGAAAACTATGCTGAAAAATCCCATTCAGATGACCATGAACAAGACACACACATTAACTTGATGGGATTGGATGATGAGGAAACTATCTTCTTGACCCAAGATGAGCAGGAACCGCATATGCTGCACTAATTGCAGACCCAATCTGGAGAATCATTTGATTATAAGAAAGGGTACAATTCTACCATTTTTGAAGTACATAAACAATAAAATTTAAGGAGTAAAAAGAATTCTGATACTCCTGACCAGGCCAAGAAAACAGTGCCAAATCAACCTAAGAAAATCAAAACAGCTCCAGTTACTAAAACTCTCCAAATCCTCCCTAGACAAAATAAGAACCCTTCAGGTCCCACCATTGTAGATATAACCCATGACCAACCCCCTAATGATTAACCATCCACTTCAATCCCCTCCATGGAGACAGTGGATAAATCTCCAGACACCATATTAGAAAATCCACAGAAAAAGACCTCAAATACAGAAAAATAAGAGCAACCTACTCCAATTCCTGCTATGAAAATTCAAGCACTCAAACAGAGAAAGCCCCTTTGCCTTTCAATTTGGGAGCAAAGGTGGCTAAACTAAAAATTTTAGTTCCCTTAAGAGAGCTTATTAAAAGTGAAACCTATAAGTCTCAAATAAACAAAACCTTAAACTTTGTTGAGAATGAAGACTCTTTCAACTGGTTTGATGATCAGCCTGAGCTTATATTTGGTCGTGATGTTAATGGCAAACCACTAGAAGGAGGAATACCACCCTTTTATATTAGCCGTAGCATTCATGATAAAATATTACACAATGCAATGTTAGATTCAGGAGCTTCACACAATTTAATGCCTAAATCAATTATGGAAAAATTAAACTTGGACATTAGCAGACCTTACAAGGACTTATTCTCATTTGATTCAAGTCAAGTGAAATGTCTAGGCTTAATCAAGGACCTGTGTTTTTCCTTAGTACAATATCCTGCTAAGACTATTCTCATGGATATAGTAGTGGATGACATCCCACCTAAATATGGCATGCGATTGTCTAGATCAAGGGGGGATAAACTCCAAGGATCTTTGCAACTTGACCTGTCATATGCCACAATCTCAGTCGTTGGACAACCTAAAAAGCTGTACAGAGAGACTCTAATGAAATATGTGGTGAGTAGTCAGGATAAACCTCAAAACTTTCTTATCTACTCCCTGCATTCAGACATTGATTCTTTTATTTTGTATAATGTTGAACAAATTCAACAAACCACTTCAAACAGTATTATTTCAGAACCCAAACAAATTGCAATTACAACTAAAAAAGAAACCGTCCAAACTCAAGAGATTTCCAATAAACAAGATGATCAAAACACCTCAAACAAGGAGAATTTTCTTCCCCTTGATAGTGAAAATTATGAACATGACATATTATGGAACCTTGAATTTTATGGATCAGTGAATAAGTTAGGAGCAAGAGTAGGAGTGTGGATATATAATCTGGAGAATTATCACTCAGAGGGCCATGCTTATAGACTGAATTTCAAATGCACTAACAACATGGTTGAGTATGAAGCACTTCTTTTAGGTCTTAAATTCGTTAGAAAGTTAGGAGCTATAAGAGTTTCTATCATGGGAGACTCTGAATTAGTGATAAATTAGATCAAAGCTATATATATGACCAAAGACCCTAGATTAAGTTGTAAGAGGAACCATTATAGAAATACTAAACACTTTCTTAGAAACCAAGGTTGTTGTAATTCCTAGGAAGCATAATATGCAGGCTCATAGTTTAGAAATGTTTGCCAGCACTTGTAAGTTACCATTTCAACCTAACCATCAATACACTGCTAAGGTCAGGCACAGACCTGCTATCCCAGATAACTTGAAAAACTGGCAAGTATTTGCTAATGACCAACAAAAAAAACAATTTTTTAACCTTAGAGGAGGAATTTGTAAATAGTAATATAGATACTGACATAACAATAGATCCTGATTTCCAAGATGAGATAGAAATGAATAAGATAGAAGAAGAAGAGATAGATAGTTTCCATCCCACTAAATTTATAAAATTATATGTACAAAACCTAAAGCAAGTTGAAATTGATAAGATAATTAATGAAGACTTTGAAATTGTTAATCTCAAAGACAACTTTTTACCCAAAGGATTAACCCCTTTGGAAGACTTGTTTGATTCAAATGATGTCCCTAGAAAACCAAGGATGGAACCCTTAAAATCTGATACAGAGGAGTGTAATATATGCACCAAGGAAAATCCCAAATTGATCAAACTTTCAAAGTCCTTACCTCCTGCCGAAAAAGTGAAATACATTGAACTATTAAAGAAATTCCAAGATGTCTTTGCTTGGAGTTATGAGGACCTCAAATCTTATGATACCAGCATCATACAACTTACTATCCCCATAAAAGAAAACTAGAAACCTTTCAGGTAGAAGCTTAGGAGGATCAATCCCATCCTATTGCCTTCTATTGAAAAGGAAATCAGAAAAATGTATGAGGCCAAGATAATAGCACCAATTAGATTCTCTGATTGGGTTTGAAATTTAGTGCCAACAAGGAAGAAAACTGGTGAGATTAGACTTTGTGTTGATCTTAGGAACCTTAATAAAGTTTCACTCAAAGACAATTACCCTCTCCCTAAAATTGATCATACATTACAAATGGTGGTAGGGTCAACCAGAATCTCATTATTGGATGGGTTTTCTGGTTACAATCAGATTTTAGTTCACCTAGATAACCAAGCTAAAACCGTGTTTAATACTCCTTGGGGCACATTCATTTATGTGAAGATGTCTTTTGCATTAAAAAATGCAGGAGCCACTTTCCAAAGAGTCATGGACATAGATTTTGCTGAGGAAATTCATGACTTCCTAGTAATATACTTAGATGACATTACTGTATTCTCAAAATCTGATAAACAACACTTAAATCATGTAAGGCAGGTTTTCATCAAATGTAGGCAATATGGAATTTCTTTGAATCCTAAAAAATCTTTATTTGAGTTAGAAGAGGGAAAGTTATTAGGCCATATAATCTCTAAAGATGGTATTTGAATAGATCCTGCAAGAATTGAAGCCATCTTACAGATACAACATCCTAGGAGCATCAGGGAATTACAAGCCTTTTTAGGGAAAATTAACTTTCTTAGGAGATTTATTTCTAACTTAGCAGAATTAATTAGGTCATTAAACAATATGTTGAAAAAATATTCGACCATAAAATGGACTGTTGAGGCTAAGAAATCCTTTGAAGACATTAAGCTAGCCTTAACTAAAACACCAGTTTTGATCAGTTCAAAATTTGACAAGGACTTCATTTTATTTTCCTTTGCCTCAGAACATACAATTGCTGCAGTTTTACTGCAAAAGAATGATCAAGGTTATGAACAACTTATTTCCTTTTTTAAGAAAGCCCTGAGAGATGCCCCTTTAAAATACAATATAATGGAAAAGCAAGCCTTTGCTTTGGTCAAAGCTATCAAAGATTTTAGAGTTTACATTTTATATTCTCATATAATAGCCTATGTCCCCAATTCAGTAGTCAAGGATATTCTAACTCAAGATGGTCCAGATGGAAAGAGAGGGAAATGGATTACTACTATATTAGAATATGACCTAGAAATCAAGCCAACAAAGTTAATCAAAGGCCAAGTTTTAGCCAATCTCATGGCTGAATCGAACTGTCAGGCCTCTGATATAAATTTTATTGCAGAAATGGGTAAGGGAGAGGAGATGGCGACTCCACCAATCAGCCAGGCCTTTATTGAATCACCATGGTATGCTGACATCATATATGTTTTACAAAATCTACAAGCTCCTCCTAAATTATCCAGGACCAAAAGCAGATTTTTAAAAATGAAATCTTTAAAATTTTGCATAATTGACAATGCTTTGTTTTGGAGGAATCATGAAGGTATCCTTGTTAACTGTTTATTGAAATAAGAATCTGACAAGGTGTTACATGAATTTCATGCAGGTGACTGTGGAGGACATCTTTACTAGAAAACCACTACTGACAATATTCTTAGAGCCAGTTTCTATTGGCCTACTTTGTTTTTTGATGTAAAGAAGTTTGTAACCTCATGTCATAAATGTCAAATTTTTGAAGGAAAGAAAAATCTTTTACCCTCGCCCCTAAAACCAATCTCTGCTAAAGTACCTTTTCAACAATGGGGTCTTGACTTCATTGGTGAAATCCAATGGTGGGCTCCAGTATTGCAGCAATAATGCTGCAACTCCTGGGACTCCCTTCTTTACTTTTATCAACCCAGTTGTTCGTAACAAACTTGGAAGCGATGGTGCTGTATGCACAAGTACTAGCTCTTGTTGCAGCTGTCACTTGGTCAGCTGGCACAAGTCCGCAAGGGCTTTAGCCAACTTCGATAAGCTCTTAGATGAAGCTTGTAAATGATGGAAGAAAGCTAACTCAAAGGGGATCTAATCACTTGCGGAAAGAAACTGAAAGCAAAAGAGGAATGCAAACCCTAGCAAACCCTAATTCTACTAGCCAGTTCTACTGATGCAATAATGAGAATACAGACTGTTGAATGAGATGCCATTAACTTCAAAAAGGGAAAATGCACATGAACTAGTCTACTTTTGTTCTAGAAAGTGTCTTTTTGTATTTTCTTGATTGTCGATTTTCACATGCATATACTTGAACTGTGCTTCATTGTGCAGGAGTGGACCAAGGAAGAGGAATGCTTGGAAGCAGTTGGAGAGGCTCAGAGAGGGTCTAAGGGGTCCCTAACACTCTTCCCCAGAGTCTCACAAGGTTTGGCTATCAGAAAACCTCACTTGTGAGCTTCTCCAGGAAGTCTGCAGGGGTTCTACAAGAAACTTCAGAATTTCTACAGGAAACTTCATAATTTCTACAGGAAACTTGGAAGTCGGTTTTTAGGAGGTGGATGAGTGAGGGAAGGTGCATAAATGGATCTAAAGGTAGGATAGGGGTCTAAACATGGCCTAAGGACTGGTGGGAGGTTTGGTGGAAGGCTGACTTGGCTCGAAGATGACTAAGGCAATGATGAGCAAGAAGGTACGGTTTCGTAGACACAAAGGATAGATGGGAAAAAGGGCAGCTTAGCTATGAGACAAAACAGGAGGCTTAGATGATGCTTTGGGAGGATGGATGAAGGAGGAGGATACCCTGCACGATGGGCCTTGATCAATTCTACAAAAACCTGCAAATGATCCAATCCTAAACTAATCTATTCTATCCATCAATCAACGTAAATGAGCAGCAACTTTATTTGGGAAGAAAACCTTGTACACCATCTATGTAAGGAAACATTTCAGATGTCCAAACCCATGACTAATCTCTGCAACTAAAACAAGCACACTAAAATATTGCATAAGCAGCAAACTAGTGTTTTTGTGAGGCAGCACTGTTTCCTCAATTCCAGCCCCAAATCCAATAAGGCCGAGGTGAAACCAGGAGTGTAGTTGTCTCTTTTTCTTGGAGATCTTGTTGTTATTATTCTACCAAAATATCTAAACCAAAACCATTCATAAACAGTGATCTATCCCAGCATCATAACAAAATCTACTTAACAAAAAGGTGTTCAAATGCATAAAAGAGAAAAACAGTGATACGTAAAGAAACACAATGATACAGAAAGGAGGTCCTAGGCTCTCAGGTTGGGCCCAACCCTGAGAGCTTTGGCTCCTATAAAAAACTTAGACTTGTTAGGAAACCAAACTACTTCTCATTATTCAAAAAGAGTCATAATAGTTTTGCCAAAAATGGCTACAAGAGAATGAAATAGAGTTGCTGCAGCACTGGAGTACAAAGTACAAAATAGGTTCAAAAGTATTTTTATGAAGGCTGAGGCCTCAACATTTATAGATAACGGACCTAGCTGGCCTCCTCAATCTGTGGAACTCGGCTGTCAAACTGTGAGTCAAACAGCCCCTTTCTAAATTTTGATTGGCTGCTTTCTAGATTCGGCTCGGTGGTCTTTGGAGCTTGGAGCTGAAGGTGAGAATCCCGTGGAAGGGTCATTGAATGCCATAGACATCCCTCCTTCAAGTCCTAATTTCAGGCTTGGCTGTCTTATAGCTCATGATTGCTTTGACTTTGCTCCAATACGTCAAAAAACCTGAAATAGACACATGTTAACCACCTAGGAAAAGTAACTTCCCTTATTCGTACCAAAGACATAAACATACTAGAAATAACGCATAAACTATAGAAAATGATGGATTTGAACAAGGGCTGAACAATGAAAATGAGGCCAAATGAGCCCAAATTGTTACCAATTTTGGGGCTCATCATCACCCCCCTGCTAAAAGGGTTGCTCATCCCTGAGCAACTAGTCCAGCTCCTCCTCTTTCATCGCTTTGATGGCCACTCTCACATCCCAGGCTTTTGAAGTAGTGTCCTCAACACTGTCATGAAATCCAGTCTTCCTCTCCACTTCTTCCCACTGCTTATGCTCCTCCTCTTCTGATCCTCCCTCTAATAATCCCAACAACAAGGGTGGACTTAGCTTGAGGCCTATCCAACTGGCTTGGAGGTTCTGCATAGACTTCTTGTAGAGAGGTACCCGTGCGAGGGCCTCCCTCATCCGAGTTGGAGTGTGATATTCTCAAATCTTGAGGCTGTGGGACAATGTGTTCCACCTACGAGTGCAAGCATGAACACAATTGTCCCCAAGTAACCTCTCCATGTCCTCGAAGTGTGCTATGGCCTGGGCCTGACGATCCATGTAATCTAGTAATCCCTAGGAATTGGTTGCTAGGTGTTGGTGAGCGGATATCAGTGCTGTGGGGTCCCCTGGCTCTGCTCTGATCAGCAGTGGTTCATGTAACTCCCGGTCTATGATATACCTGACCTCAACTACTCTCTTCTCTTCGTGGTTTAACCATGAGGTCATTGCCATCAGCTGCATGTCCCCTACTGCTGTATTGGGGTCCCACGAAGTGATGTTTGGAAGGGCCAAGTTATGGAGGTAAAACTCTGAGAGCTTGGCCTTATCTTCCGAGGAACTGGTGTTACATAAATCTGTGAATTGCTGGGGGTTCTGGATATGAGAGATACCCCTCTGCGCCAATGTATTAATTTTGAACTGTAGCCACTAGTCCCGGAGGTACAAGCCATAAGATTTAGCCGGCTTCCTACATTGGAGTGCTTCCATTGCCCAACTGGCCATGCAGGCCAGTTGTGCCTCCTTTTCTTGCACCTCTTGCCTTAGTGATTGTACCTCAATATCTGCCTGCAGTTCCCTTTCCTGTAGCTGCTGGTTGAATTCCTCAAGATCAACTTGCATCTCTTCCTCCCCTTGAGGCTCTGCTGAGGGATCCTTGGCTGCCATGCCCTTTTCTTTCCCTTGTTCCTGCAGCTGGAGTTGCTGCCTGAGCAGCTCATTTTCTTCTCTCAATTTGGCTTGCTGGGAGCTTTCCACATGCCTTACTCTTGCCAACTCCCTTTGTGCTTCCTTGAGCCTTGCCTCTAGAGGCCCAATATCCGCTACTCCCTTAGATTTAGCTATCCTCATCCACGTGTGGGTTCGGACCTGTTCTTCTTCTAGTGCTAAAAATAGTGGCACTGTAAACTTTTGGGGAATAATTCTGCCTACTTCCAAAAAGTTATAATAAGAGCCCAAGTTGGGTTGTGGGCTTGGCTCCACAATAAAATCAAGTTTCTCCTCCTTTGGTGGTGAATTGGCTGCTCCCTCCTCCTCTGGTGGTGACTCAACTGCCTTCTCCTCCATCTGCTCAGTTTCCTTGAGCCTAGCCAGAGTTTCCTGTAGAATGGCCTCAGCATCATGTAGAGAGGCTTGTGAGCTCATTTTTTCCACTCTGTCCTTCCATGAAGATGTTTTCGGGCTTCCCCTCTCATAAGTGATGGAGGCTTTGGAGGGGGACTTATCCCTTGGCGTGGTAGGAGTATCCACAATAATGATAGGTTCTTTGGATGGAGGCTAGGGTCTGCCAGTCTTAATTCTCACACTCCTTCTTGCTTTGAAATATAAAGGAGTCTCCCTTTTTCGTTTTTCTTTTGGCTTGGGAGGAGTACTTAGGGTGGCCAGCATAGCTGCTGCCTCCCTAGCTAGGATTTTAGCTGATTTCTCCTGATGTTGTTCTCCTTTCGGACTTCTTGTAGAAAGTCCTGTAGTGGTTGCTTTCTGGCTTCCTGTAGAAGCCGTTTTCAATTTTCCTGTAGAGGGACCTTGCTGTTTCCATGAAGGAATTCTCTGCTCCCTCCTCGTAGGACCACTCTGCTGCTTCCCTGTAGGAGCACTTTGTTGCTTCCCTGTAGGAGCACTTTGTTGCTTTCCTGTAGGGGTACCCTGTTGTTTTCATGTAGGAATCGAGGGCACAGTTTTAGCCTGCTTGGCTGTGGGAAATTTTTCTTTCATCCTGGACGAGGTAGCCTTAGGGGTGCTCTTACTGTCCTGGACTTTCTCAGTCCGCTCTGCCCTGCTCTGTAGTTGCTTTTCTCTGGGCGTTGGGGCAATCCCATCATCCCCTATTTTGGCAGCTTGCTTTACTGGTGTTCCTTTTTGCTCCTTCTTGGGAGCTTTGCCCTTGGTGTCCTATCTTTTGGTCTTCTTCTCGGCCTGAGTAGGCTCCTTCTCTTCACTGCTAGAGGAAGTAAGCTCCTCAGCTAAAACTCGGATGTCATCATCCCTTGTCATATTCTGAAAAATCTCCCATGAGAGAGGGACGGTGAAAGTGTGGAGTGCATCTTCCACGAGGAGCTTTATAAGCCCATGATGTGCTAGCTGGTCCGGTGTCCCTTCTCTGAGCTTGGTGGCACATTCAGTCATGGACTGCAAAAGGAAGTATGGAATGCTCAATTTCTGCTCCGAGGGGAGGTCCATGTGGTGCCTGAGTTCTGTGAGCAGCCAAAAGTGATAACCATATATGATACTAAACCGCCCCTCGCAAGTGATATACTTCATAATTTGGAGGCTGACTTCACTCCACAACGACTGTAGGCTAGTCCTCCTCACTCTGTTTTTATCCTCTGAGAATTGTTCTTCAGGCAAGAAGAATTCTTCTTTAGCCTTCTTACCGAGCTTCCTTTCCTCCTTATCCCACGGGATTCCCATTGGAAGATCAGTCACCCTGCTGATGAGCTGCGGTGTGAGTCTGAGGGATAATCCCCTGAAATTGAAGATGGCCAATGTTTTGGACTTCGGCTCCAGGGACTGAAGGAATTCTTCTATAATTTCATCGTCGTGCCCCTGGAGCTTGTCACAAAATGACATCCACTATGCACGGGAGAACAGTTCTACCACCTCAGGGGTCTCCCATAACTTCTTTGAGTCTGATGGTTCTTTATGAATGAACCCGCCCGACATGATCAAATTCTGTGTTTGCGCTCTCGAACTGAGAATTCTGAGCAGATTCTTTCCTTAGAGCGGAAAAAAAAGAGACCTTTGGTCAATTGCCCTACTGAATTTGCCTGCTCAGATGTACAAAGGAAGGATTTTGAGAATTTCCACTCGGAGCGTAGAGATGATCTCCGTTATACCCGCAGTGGCAAAAAAATTGCAGTTTTGACAGTGTTTCAGCAGGGTATCACCCTCTACAGAAAGGAATTTTCATTTATGTGTGAAGAAAGTTGCTCATGCAGATGACTACAACGATTCTAGAAGCGACGCATATATCAAACCAGACAGAATTACACTTGAATTTTCCTACCCCTTTTCTATGTCGATTGCACCACCTTTGAAAAGAAATTTTCTTTGCATGGGGAGGTTAAATTCTGCCTACCTCTGAAATTCGCCACCTTGATGTGAACAGTCCGCACTGTTGCGGATGCCGCGTTTCCTGTAGTGCACTTTCCTGTAGGAGTTTGTTCTTGGCTTCCAGAGGAGTTTACGGCAGCGCAAGACCAGTCTGAGTGGCAGTAGGATGCTTGAATCGGGCAGAAGACTTCGGGTTAATCGCTTGCAGAGGAAGAGGATGCACATTCGGCTGGGAAACAGTTGGTTTATAAATGATTGCAGTTCGTCATAAAAATCCATCGGCCGATTTCGAATTGCTGCAAAATCCATGGCGCGGGGTTGAGCTATCCCTGATTTTCCGTTGGCCGACGTCATCGTAATCATATCCCAATGTGCCCCTGACTGCCGAATTCTCCCCACTGGAGTGACCGCCACCAATCTTGTCATACCTACGCTTCTTCCCGATTGGACATTTCCCACGTGCCGATTGTTCATCCTTCCTGCACAATCGATCCAGTTCGGATCCTACGAGGCCGCTTGACGGGCTGTGGTGACCAGTTGAGTGGCAACCAGCCTTGTTCAATCCGCCCATTTTCAAAGTTGTACACATTCAGAGTATAGTTTATGCTATGGGACGAAATAAGGTTAGTTACTTACCTGTGCGGCCGTGGATGTGATTTCTTCCAGGGTTCAAGACGATGGATGTCGGTTTGCGTGCTGCTGCTCAGTGGTTAGGTGCTGGAGCTTCTCTGTATTGGCTGCTGCTGGCTGGGAGTCTTGGAGACCCGTTCCTCTGGTGGCGAACATGACATGCACCGATCCTGTGAACTGCTGGTGTCTTCGTGGCAGGTACTCCAGCTGGATCAGCTGCTACAGGATTCCTGTAGGACATCCTGTAGCTGTTTCTCCCCCTGGGGTGCATGCTGACATAATTAGACTTTTATTGAACAGGTGAAAGGTCTTGAGGTCGCCTAAAAGGTGAGCGTTCGAGCCTCAGGAGACCTCGTTTCTGAAATTGAAAAGAAATACAATTTTCCTTATTTGAAAAACAGAGCTTTCTTTGCATGTGTAGGTATGCTTGCTCAGATTGGAGTTGTGGTGGTGAAAAGAGGTGGAGCGAGTGGGGAATGATAGAGAAGGGTGGTTGCATGCCCCCTTAGTCGACTTAACGCTCCAAATTTCTCCTTGTAGTTGATTCTAGCCCACTCAAACTTTCTACAGGAAGTTTCCTGTAGAAATACAGAACTTCCTGTAGAAAGTCCTGTAGCTTCCTATAGAAGGCCAAACCACGATCCGATTGCACCCAAACTTTGCAAAAATGAGTGTCCATGGTGGATGTGCATGAGAGGCTGTCTGGTAGCTTGATAGGAACCCATGTCTGTGAGTTGACAATCCTCCTTTGGTGCACTGTGTACCTGCAAAAATTCAAAGATCAACTGTTTTTTCTTCTGGTTCTCTTTTTTTCCATCTTTTTCTCTTCCTTTTTTTTTTCTTTTTTTTTAAGAGACAACAGGGGTGCCTCAATGAGGTTTTCACCCCTACCACCTACCCCAGGTGCCTTGAAAAGGTTT
>APFE030574650.1:116380-133977 GCA_000404065.3 Pinus taeda
TTACTAAAATCCACAAGAAAGGAAAGATCCATACCCAATGCATGATGAGTCCCAAAAGATAGAGTTGCACATAATTATGATAATGTGAGCACTCATAAGGTGTAGATCAATTATGGGGCTTCGACTTCATCAATTCTTAAGTTTAAATTTTATAAAAAAGTTTTAAAAGCGTGAACCAATTGTGAGTGTTACACCAACCCACAATCATTCAAGTCTTACACATTACTAATAATAACATTTCACTATTGGAAAAATCATTATTTTATCTAAAATATGGACAAAAACTGAGTAACAGTGTTCCTCATTATTGTGATGACTTCCAATCTTGTTATTGAGATTAAATACTCCTTCGAAAATCAAAATATCCAAACAAAAAATATTTGAAAAAAATAGATGTAGGACATTAAAGGTTATGAGGAAACCGAGTTATATTCAACATTTTAACCTCGTCCTTTTCATTGGAATTTCCTTAAAATCTTCAATATCCATTTATCTATCTTCAAAAAAAAACCTAAGAGCGAACGAGTTTAGAACCATCCAATGAAAACCGTTAGAACAATCCCGTGTGTTCCAATCTTGTGGGCTAGAGAATCATAATCAATCTAGAACATTCTACCTATTTCCTAATACTCCTGGAACATTCTACCTATTTCCTAACATTCAATCTGTTGGAATATCTTCCAGCCTACATACAAATGGAAATATGATAATATGAAGGAATGATATTATGCATGACATCTCCATTAAAGTCGAGAACATATTCTTTGGTAGAAAGTAATAGAGATATTTCCCGATATGATGAATGTCACAAATATTAATTTGTCTAATATATGTGTAATCTAATAATTTGACATCAAATTTTGACGAAACTTTGTTAGTAGGTTTCGGTCTGTTTTATAATCGAAATAAGTGTCATACTTTCCTCAAAGAAAGGTGGTCTATAGTATTTCAATTTAATTTACATGCAATTAATTTAAAGAGTGGTTGTGCATCAAGGAAGGAAACAAGGTAGATCATGTTGTATTAATGAAATTAATGTGAAAAGTAAACGTAACTAATAAGATTATTTGAATTAAAAAAAAAAAAAAAAAAATTGAAATTTAAATTTTTAAAGGAGGGATGAAAATATATAAAATTTAAAATGCTAAAGGAGAAGAGAAAAGAAAATATATTGATGATGATGATGATTAACATCCACGAAGACCAATGTGTTTTATTGGACTTCAAGAAAAAAGAGTCTAATTGTCATTCTTCAAATTAAAAAATGTTCCAAGGTCGCTATAGTTGGGCTCGCTTAGCAAGTCAAGAAGATTGGAGGTGTGGTTGATGATAGGGAATTGAGAGCAGATGTGGGAAAGAGTTGGGTAGTGTAAAATGAAGTGTTTTTCATCTTCCACTTTCTTAGTATCACAAATATGACAAATCCTATTGTCCTAAGGGGTTTTGGGAGTAGACCACCACGCGGTCTCACTCCAAAGCTCATGAGAGTTAGTTCTAATCCTAGCGATGTTCATTTTCTTTTTAGTGCTAGTCAATATAGAGAGATAATTTTGGTCATCAAGGGTGGGGTTAATCACCTCTTTATAGCACCTTAGCTTCCTTTTACCCTCCAGTTATTTAGCATCCCACATCTTCTCTTTAAAATTGAAGGTAATAGTATCTTTGATACTGTCCTTGCTTCCCATGATGATCTCCTCCTTAATCCCCAAAGTTTTAGCCAAGGCTGAGCATCCTGATGACGCCTGAGCTTGAGGCACAGGTGGGGGTTTTGATAAAAGTTAGAAGCAATTTTTGGGAGCCTCTTGGATTCCATATTGTGAACTCTCTTCTTATACATCAGATATCTAAACATAGTTGCACTTTCAATGAGGGACATGCGAGATTTGATCAAGATGATAGAATAGGGAGTATTTCTCTTGATCTTGAGGTTATAAGTTATGAATTTCTTTTGGATTATCTCAATCTTTCTCCACGACTCCCTAGATATACTGGACCCACAAACTTCACATCCGTATAATAGAGATGAGGAGAGTCTCAAAGAGAACTTTTTTTACTTCAAATAAAATTAGATTATAATTAAAGAAAAAAATGGAAAGAGAAAAGGAAAAATAATAGATCATAATTAAAGATTAAATGGATGACAATTTAGTGATGTTGATTAAAAAAAAAATTGAAAAATTATTTTTGATTCAAGTTGGTGGTGGTTTATTATCTTGGGTTATGTGGTTCCTTTTGTGGAGATTTACATAAGTGGAATTCAGTTTGAAACTTAAATTATATTATATTATAATTTAAAAGAAAAAAATTGAATATATTAAATTATAGCTTTAAAAGAAAAAAATGAAAGGAGGAAAAGGAAAATATAATAGATCATAATTAAAAGATAAAAGGATTAAGCATATTTTTTTGTGGAAGATTTATATTAAGTGGAATTAGTTGAAATTTGAAAATATTTAAGATTATAATTTAAAGAACAAAAATGAATCGAGAAAAGAAAAAATATAATAGATCATAATTAAAGATAAAATTGATTAAAAAAAAAAAAAAAAATAAATTTGAATTCATGGTGGTTTTATAGGTTGTGGTTTTCTTTTGAAGATTAATATTAAGTGGAATTTAGTTGAAACTTGAAAATATGAATTAAAATCATCATATGTACATGATTTAAAGTATTTATGGAAATTTTTATTAAGTGGAATTTAATTAAAATTTGAAATTATGAATTAAAAGCAAAACACGTAGCAATATTATATATATAATTTTATTTTATAGTAAAATTAAGTATTAAATTATTTTTAAAGAATTGAAAATTATGTTTTGAGTTTTTAAATTTTGAATTTCTAATTTTTTATTGGTGGATGAGGAATTTTTTTTTATAAATCAATTTCAAATTAAAATGTGTAAAAAAAAAAAAAACAAAAAAAAAAAACAAAAAACTCTAATCGTCTAAGTGTCCTTATAAATTAAACAATCGATTTTATTTTATTTTCCAAATTTATGGATTTTTAGATGGTTGATATTTTCTTTTCCAAAAAAAGTAGTTTCCATTCATATTAAATTGATTTTTTCCCTTGCTGATGATTTTTATTATTGAATGTAAACCTTAGCTATATTATATATTTTTACAATTCAATTTTAAATAATGATGCAATATAAAAAATAAAATTTAAGTCAACACTACAATAAATAAGATTTCTTCTTTTGTCATCACATTTTTTTTTTGTAAGTTTAGCAATATTTTTCATTCATTCATCTATAAACAGGCAAGTTACAAATATATGAGTCGTTCGGTGGCTTCACCCTTTCTAGTGTGAAACTAGGTTTGTTGGTCACCAAATCGCATTATAAGTCATCCAAAACATAGATAGTTTGAGTCTTTTTAGCAAAGCCTGGCCTTACTGTGCATCGTTGTGTTGGTGGTCGTAGTCATTGCTTTGGCCACTATGCACTTCATTAACCGGTAAAGATGAACAGACTATCTGAAAAGGGTGAGATGGTCACGCATGTACCCAAGGTCCATGATTAGCTCCCCCCAGTCTTCGACTAACAATTCAAGCTCAGCTTACGAATTCAACTACACCTTCCAATTCGCAATCAATTGTTTCACCTGCGTTGGGGTCCCTTCGCAGTAAGCCTTGGAATTAAATTTTTTATTTTAATATATTAGACATTGTAATTTTTTATATTAGATAGTTTATTGCACATGACATACAATTAAGGCATGACGTGATACTTCATATTAATTTGATTTTTTTGACATAGAAATTTTACCATAGATAATTTGTTTGTCTTTGAATTAAGATGAGTATAAATTTAAAGTTAAATAAATAGTTTGTTACAATAATTATCTTTTTTAAATATTATTTATTTTATGTATATGGTATATATGCACTATTTAATATAAAGATACTACACGTTGTAATTTCTCCTCCTTATTTGGTCCCATAAATTAAAGATGGAATAAAATATGCACAAGCACATTTCAATAAACTCTTAGCTTTTATAACAAACGATGATGTTGGGGTTAATGTTTCATCCAATATTATCTATGCACCTATCTCTATTTTGCTCCAAGGTTATCTAATCCATTAATTACTTTCATTACACCCCTTTGTCGTATTCAAATGTGTTTCATTAGTAAATTTATGAGTTTGTTCAAGCATTCAATAATTTCTATCGATTACCTTTTGCATAAGAGGCAGGTAATAAGCAACAATGCTGCATATTACACTTGTTTGGATATTAAATTCTGATTCTTTGGACTTTTTTTGTATAGTATTTAAGCGATAAAATGTAGTTTCTTTTTAGATGTATTATGAGACGCATATAGATTTATTATGTTGATATTTATGATGATATGTGAATATTCCACATAAGTATTTTTTTTTTTAACCTTTTTGAGGCAAATGTGCACCAGAGGCTTTCTAGAATATAAACAACATATGTGAATGTAATTTTATTTGCTTGATAAAAAAATTTGTAGATACAAAGTATACAATTAAATCTTTAAATAAATAAAAAAGTATCATATATATAATATTATATATATATATGATGATGATGATAATTAACGTCCACTAAGACCAATGCGGTCTATCGGACCTCAAGAAAAGAAAAGAAAAATCTATTGTAGCAGCTACAACCACCTTCCAAAATTTTATCTATGCTTCATTTTGGAGCCTCCCTCCTAAATCACAACAAATTATCACGCAATGACCCAAGTACGTGTGCTTTGATTGAGCTTCATCATTTGCATTTTGGCTTGTGTTTTCTTACTTGCTTTACTGTCTAACCCACAAGCCGGTCTCGACCTGGTTTCAACCCAGTTCTAGGCTTTCCTTAGTGAACTGTGCAATCCTTGCGGCAACTAGCCTTGCTCTCGGCAATTGCACAATCCAAGCTATCAGTGAGCCTTCAGCTCCAAAATTACAGAGAGCCAGCTGGAAGCAAACCTTCAACTGGTAAATTAGGCAGAACATGGGAGGTATCCCAGAGCCACTCAGCCTAGAAATTACGCAGAAGTTCCTTGCTCAGAAGTTGCTCAGGGCATGAGCCAGTGAGTTTCCCAGTCCTTCTTAGAACTGCGTAATCTCTCCGCAAAATGCATGGCAGTTTTGCCCAAAAAAGAACAAAGAAAAAAGTGAAAAAGCATCCCTAGAAAATAGGGATCTATTTTTAGCAGCCCAGAGGAGGCATTTGAGTTATTTTGAAAACTGCCGCCAAGTATCGCTTTTTCCTTGAATTTTGGCCCTCACGTCATAAACCCTAAATCAACCAAATCTATTTAATTAACACTGCCAGAGCTCATTTGCAAATTTGATTTTGGAGCTTTGGAATTCCCGAGGAGATTAAGGAACCTTCAGTACAATTGTCGTTGCTTTTTCCGGGTAAGTCTTTCTTTTCTAGTCTTTTGCTGCTTTTTTGTCGCTTTTGTTTGTTTAGCTTGTGAGAGTGTTGTTTCACTCGTTTTGTTGAACAATTGTTGGCATTTTATCTTGTTTTAGCTTGTATAAGTGTTGTTTTAAGTTTTTCATTGCCTTTCCCAGGTGTTGCATGCATCACCCAGTTTTTGCACCAATAATCGTCGTTGTGGAGACTCTCTCCACATGCTTTGTTTTCCTTCAATTTGATTGATTCCTGCACTTGTTTCACTTGCATGCATTTTCATTAACTTAGATCTGCACCCAAAATCACACTATCCTTCAAATATGTTTGATTTCTCACTCCCCTTGGGCAAATATGGGCTTCCCTGACCCGAATCTCCCTTTCTCATCATGCACTGCGCATTTCTGGAGCTCAAGGCCTCGACCTTGGCTTCTGGAATTGCGTAGAGGCTACCTAGGCTGAGCTCCAACCGTGCATTGTGCAGTTCTAGGAACCAGACCCAAGCCTTGGCCACTAAGACTGCGCAATGCGTAGTCACTCCTGGTCTGTGCCCAAACTGAACTGCGCATTGTGTAGTTCTAGTCAGCAAGACCTCCCCACTGACTGTTGGGACTACACATTGCGCAAATCCAGTCAGCAAGACCTCCCCATTGATTGTTGGGACTACGTATTGTGCAGTTCTAGTTAGTAAGACATCCCCATTAACTGTTGGGACTGCGCAATGCGCGGTTCCAGTTGGCATCAAGTCACCTCTTTGAGCCAGAATTGCGTAATCCATCCTAGCATTTGCCCAGTTTGTTGCTTGGTCTGTTCTTGAAGTGCTTTTGATTTCAATATAACATTTGCATTCCATGAGTGTCCTCTCTGTCTCCAGGTATAGTAGTTGTTGAGAAACTCTCTGGCAGTTATAGGTAACATGGCTTCCAAGAAAGCTGCATCAAAGGATACTATCAAGAGTAGAATTGGGGAAGCAGTTGAGCAGGTGTCAATGAATTTTCTAGTTTATGAAGACACTCATCTATTCATCGAGAAGGGTATGAAGTTAACATGAAAACAAATCAAGGATACCTTTACAGAGGACTTCAAGGAAGACCTAGAGGATCAAAAAGTTTATATCAGTATACAACAATAAAGCTTATACAATGCTGCATGCAGGTACCTTGCCTTCCCATGTGTGGACATCATCCACTGGATTGTCTCACACATAGATCTAGAGACTATGACATTGATAAGTGCCAGTGGGATAGAGCTTGCCACCATTAGGGCACGAAACTATTAGCAGATATATAATTTACCTCGGCTGGTGAACTGCACAGACACACTTTCTATGCCACCCATAGCTTTGTGAACACCAGAGATATTGTAAAGCATTGAGTGAAGGAGCCGTCAAAGTTCAAAATGACACTCAATCATGTTTACAAGACAAATTCTCTCACGAAGCCTTACCAGTTCTTGATCATCTTTGCATGCTAATTATATGGTCAAGAGAGCATGAAGACCTTTCCTAAAGGTTGGGTGGTTGTGTTGGACCAATTGGTAAATGATGGAAGGCCATTCAACTGGTCAGATTTGTTGGCTCTTCAGTCGAACGTCCATGTGACTAACGCCTAAAATCCACCCAAGGATGAGTAAGCAACATTCTACATGTCTGCATATTTACTTAATGTAATACGTGCCCAACATCAGTTTCTTGGCATGAGATGGACATGGACACCAAAAGAGACTGTCATCAACATTTATTGCAAGTTTCTCTCTGACTGCAGCTATTGAGGGGTTATGGTAGGGATAACTAACCATTTCATCATCTCATTGTACAAGTTGATCTTTGAGCAGGATCCACCTTGCATGTCCCAAGAGGAAATGGAGGAAATACTTGACATTTCAGATTGGTATGCCTCACCCAGTGGCACCTTCATTAGGATGTTTGTTAAAGATAAGCCTTTGCATGTTCTACCAAGGTATGTCACGGACAAGTTGGTCATGTAAGAGGTCTCATACCACAGCCAAAGGGTTATTGATAGGACTGCATAGGAGGAAAAATGCATCATGGCACGCTCTTCCTTTACGGATTGGATTGTACGAGATTAAGAGCTTGAAGGATGCATACGTTGAAGTTAAGGAAATAGTGAAGTTTGAGTTTGGCTCCAGAAACTTTAATCTGTATGATCCCCATGGTATTTGCAAGAACCATTGTGTGAAGGTGTACTATCCATGGATCCACGGGACATTTCATTGGCATGAGGAGGACCCTTGGAGATAATGTTACAGTGACTCCAAGCTCCAAGAGGTGGTCAATATAGCCACAACTTGGAAAGCTACTCTACATGCAACAACAACAACAACAACAATAAGCAGAAAACTAGCATCAGACAAGGGCAAACGAAAGATTGTCAAGAACCCAGAGGTAGAGAAAAGCTACAAGATGAAAGCAAATCTTATCACTGGAAAGCAGCTTTGGTAGCAGAGGAAAAGAGGAAACAATGACTAAAGAGAGTGGAGCGGAGGAAGAAATAAAAGCAAAGGCTGCAGGAAGTAGAACGGAAGTTGCAGGAAACAAAGAAGAATTTGAAGGAAGAGCAAGAGTTGAGAAGGAGAGAGAGGGAATAGAAGCCAAAACAAGAAGACGAAGAAAGGCAAGGCGCGATGATAAAACAAACATCACCTATACAGGTTGAAGATTTAGAACAACCGACAACTAAAGAAGATGGCGAACAGATGCAGGATCAGGAGATTGATCAGCAGATTGAGCAACAGATTGAAGTGACAGACATGGAGTTAGGGCAGGAGCCACAAGATCAAGACACTGACCTCATGTCGAGAGCACCTGAGGTCACCTCTCAGTCTCCACCACCTCTAGTGTCAGAACCAATCCCGTTCGAGCAAGGATAGGTTGTTCTCCTTGATGATGATCCGGTGATGGATGTGTATAATCTATCATTTGACGAGTTGCAGAGGAAGATTGTACAGGGGTGGAGAAAGCATTTTTCTGGATGATCACGTGTCACCTACATTCATGAAGGAAAGGATGATAGCGTCAGATGTCAGAAAGCATCCAATTTCCATTGTCGATGCCACTTTGGCTTATATAGGAGCCATGAGCTCAAATGTTAAGTTCTTGTTAGCCGAGAATGAACAAATGACAAAGAACTTACAATTAGCCAAGCAAGAGGCAGAAAAATATAGAGAGAAGAGCGCAGGTTCCACAATGGCAGGGATGAGGAAAGTGATACTTGTTGAAGTATCAACACTTGATACTACCATGCGGAAGCTCTATGACAGATTCATCACCGTGCATAAGGTAGTTTCCCATGTGCATGGCTTACAACATCGGAGCAAAAAGTTGGTTCAAACTCTCAGGGACATAGATTCTACCTTCGCCCATGTCCAAGAATGGACAATGTAGTACAAAGGGGCCCTGCTTTACTTGCCAAATATGATGAAGCCACAGGCAGAGCTAAACAAACCAAAGCTCTTGATGTTGATCTAGAACTATGAGTAGCGCACCCTGTTCATTAGCAGCATACATGCTTCATATGCACGGTTGTATAAGAGCTTGGATGTCATGGTAAGAATACACAAAATCTTGTCAATTGGTTCCCTCAATGAAGCTAAGCACAAGAACAAAGTCTGGCTAAAGATCGACAGGTACATGGAGCAGCTAAGGCGAGAGGCCACCAATGATGACTTGGAGTTGAGCACACAAAACATGCAGAAGTACATTAGTGGTCCTGTCATGGTCAATACCTTGCTGCACATGCTTCATGATGAGTTGGACAAAGGTTCCAAGACCATATACCCATAATCTATGGAGGAAAGAGTCTGTTATCAGAAAGACATCATCATGAATTTTGGGGACATCATCACACAATACCAAGCTTGGCATCAGTACGTGACCAAGAAGCACCAAGTGGAGGTTGCCGAGTTGGTCTTTCCCCAAAACTCAGAATCATAGTGTTTTGTCTTGTTAGGTTGCATCTAGCCTATTTTGTCTCACATGGGTACAAGTGGAAAATGTATATTATTTGTAAATATGTTGTAAGTGAAATTCCAAGTGTCACTAGTGGAATGTGAATAGTCACTATGTAATGTAATGAGTTATTTGTAAAGGAGTTGAAGAGTCATGAGGGTAGTCAAAGAGTCACAAAGGGGAATGTCAAGGGTCACCCCACCCTTTGTTATAAATAGAACCTCATAACTCATAGAACAGGATTTTGGGAGCCAAGATTTTGGCTAGGCTTAGGCTTAGAAAAGGCTTGGGAGTATTGTGACAAGCTTTGGCTTCTCCAAAACGTAGAGAGAGTATACTTCTTTAGAGGAGCAGGTGTTCTTGACTGTAATGTTCCACTATTAGGGTTAGTGGTTGTCAATGGTGTACGTATGGATGGAACTTTCTCTTATAATAATAATAACAGAGTCAACACACTTTCATGCATATGTTGTTATTGTAGTTGGACAACTCTAGTTGCTTTAGAAATGTATGTTGTTTAACTTACGAATTTTCTTATGAACTACTTTGTATGCAATTGTATGCATCTTGTTGAACATGTGTTGTTGGATCATCCCATCACTTTAACTTATGGACTATTCCGCATCTTAACTTGTGATGTCTTTTAGCTCGTGTATTCCCTTCAAGCTATGTATTATTACAGGCTTCTAAGGGGCACACTTTCTTTCCTCTCTGTGTGTTAGAACCCCCATGCATCTCACTTGACTAGATGCAAGGTCACACACTTTCTTCACCTAAAGTCATCGTACATATCTCTGCGCGCTATCACGGTCAAGGTACTACATTACCACCCACTGTTGGGACTCCTACTCCAAACGGTCTGAGGTCTAGTTGGGACATCTTACTAGGGAGATCCCGTCGAATGTTGGTGGGTCCAACACCATCAACAAAATCTAATTTTGATTCTTCAAAATCTTGTTTTCATGATAAAAATGAAGAGAAAGAAGCGATCTAAGATCGATATAGTTGGGCTGAATTAATAAGTCAAGAAGATTGGAAGTGTGGTAGATGTTAGTGAATTAAGAGCAAATATAGATATGATCTTATTAATATATGTAGTGTTGGAATTGTTGTGGATTTTATAAATTTAAGTAACAATTAAGATGTAACATTGTTGGAATAAATATTACTATATATATTGAGAAAAATCCTTTAAATATTTAATTAAGATACTTGGATGTTTTAGGTTAAAAAAATGTTTGTGGTAAAAATTGTTTTTTATAATATTTTAAAATAAGATATTTATAGTTTGGAAATGAAAGTAATATTTTGTTGATAAAATTTAATATTGAAATTACAATTAACTAATTTAGTCTATTAAATATTGATTTCAATCTTAATTTTGATAATCTTGTGCTGATTAACAAATACAAAAAAATAATTTTGAAAAGTTAATCGTATTTGTTTGGTATTGGATGGTTTGTATGCATAGGCTTAGTAGTGAGTACACAATAAAATGGTGATTTTTGACTTTTTGAATAACCATAAGCCCAAATTTAAATTACAAACCTTTGATTTTAAAACATTCTATTTTTAAAAAAATGACTAGTTTTATAAGTTAAAGTACTTTTCTATTAAAGACATAGTTTAGGTTAGGTAACTAAAAAAAATCTAAAAATATCAAAGATTACCAAGTTTAACTTTTAGAAAGTGGAGGATCTATCCTCATTCCCACATAAAAGCTCTTTAATTTAACAAGTGGGGGCTTCTCTAAACCTTTAATGTGACCATTATAATTAGATTGCTCTACGTTATATGGAATTCTACTAAATAAACTTATGGGTTCTAAACCTTTAACGTGACCATTATAATTAGATTGTTCTAAGTTATATGGAATTTTATTGGACAAGCTTATGGGTAAAATGCCATATGTAAGAGTTAAAGACTACGCTAAATTTAAGAGCTATCATTGAGCTTAGTACCACCTTGTTACCTTTAGGACAAGTGCATGGGAGTCTAACGCTAATAAAATAAATAATTGATGTTGTTTTTTTAGTTTTGGAGAATTTGACATCGTGTTTACAGTGAATCTTTTCAATAGGTTAGAAGAGCTAAAAGTTTCTTTCACGGTGTTGTGATAAAGTCATATGAAAACTCTATTGCCAATTTTAGAAATAGGTCATATGAAAATATTATTCAAATTTAGGAACATTGAGGGTTAGTCAGAAGAAATTAATTTAATATATGAGTTAATTAAAGTTGTCCCCTATCTTCTACTTTCTTGGCCATACACATTGACAAGTTATGGAATTATTTGGAAGAAATAGATTGTATTAACTCAATTGTTGTTGCTATAGTTATTATCATTCTTTTCTACATCAATAATATTGTTCTTATGGCAAGGAGTCCTTATGAGTTGGGCAAGTAATAAAAATCTTCAAAGATATTTACTATAGCATGTGTATGATTCTTAATGTTAACAAAATGGAGTTATGATACTTAAATTCAAGTGTCACTTATGGTAATTTTTTATAGGACAAGAAGAACATGGAGAAAGTGGCTTGATACAAATATCTCAAATTTGATCTTCATCACAAGCTTAATTGGGAGCATATCATTGAGAAAATGAAAAATGGAAGCTAGAAAGCTTGTTATGGACTTGAAAAACAATTTTAAATTAGAATATCTTTATTTATGGTATAATAAGAAATTTCATTTTTAGACTTTTCTCACTAGTGTTATTTTATATGGTAGTGAAGTTTGGAGTTACAATATCTCTAGAGAATGATAGAGGAAGATGAAAACATCCAAGAGTGTTTTATAACTTAGAGTTTCAAAATGAAAGAAAGTACATGTTATCTTGTCCTCCTCATAGAAGTGAATTTTTCCTATAATATCCCTAGTTGAATCGTTGTAATAAAAATGTGCATTTATACATGGGGATGTGCATAAAGAAGGGTGCAAATTCTAGGGGAGGTGAATGTGATACCCCCATGTAGATCCCCATAATAGAAATGTAAAGGTATACAGGATGAAAGGTTGAGAGAAAAATAATGTAATATATAAATGTATATTGAATAAAATACATATATATTACAAACATAGAAAGACAATGAACATGGGGGGCTATGATTCCAAAAAAAAGAAAATAAAGAGAACTTAAAAATGACTCAAATGGGGTCATGATAATATAACAATACTTTATTTATAAGCCTAAATATGTAACAATACAAAGTAAATATAAAGTTAATTTACTAACTAAAATCATAATCAAACAAATAAACACATACCTATATTACCTATGATCGAAGTCTGTCAGATGACAACAAGGTTTTGGGGACGACTCTCCACCCAACCAACCATAGGCTCAATTGTGCAAGGATTTGCTACAACTAGCCACCCCCGAGCCCTCAATCAACGTACTACTTCCAATGACTCTTAAGTCTTAGAACACCATTCTCCCAAGAGAATGAAAGATAGAAACTCGGAAAGATGGAATGTCTCCCATCCTCCTCACCCTCTAATAAATAGAGCAAACATTGGATGGGGAACCACATGCACACACTCCATGTGTCTACATGCGACTTTGATTTTTAGCTTTCTTTACTTTTCTTTTGATTTTTTTAATTTTCTTGTTTTATTTCTTTTCTTTTCTTTAGCTTTCTTGTTTTATTTTCTTGTTTTTCCTATTTTTCTTGTTTTATTTCTATTTATTTTATAGAGAATAACCATTTTTTTTTATTTTGTATATATTTAATATCATTTATGATTTATTATTCTTATTATTTAAGTGATTTATTATTTATTATTAAGGGGAGGGATATTACATACTCTCCCACTTTACGGAAATTCGTCCTGAAGCTATGTTTTTATTATTATTTATTATTTACTTTTATTTACTTCATGTTGCCAACACCCTCTGCTGAACTAGTATAACCAGCAGGCATCGAAAGTCCCTAACACCCCGAGAAATCTCAAGGAATCTCTATCTTTTTTCCCACTTTCGGCACCAGGCATAAGCCTAACCCGGTCTGTATCGTGATCCAAGGCTGGCCCCAAGGCTTGCGCCTGACTCAGACCTCATCTGCCCCAAGGTAGGCATCCGGTACAGTACTCAATGACTCCGGGCATCTCGCAAGGCTGGCCCACTCCCTCTACAACTACTAAGGCGCACAACCCTAGGCATCGAAGTCCTTTACATCCCTTCTAGACTTCAACATCCCAATCCAATAACAGGCACCTGGCCTAGAACATCAGGCACTTGGCCTCCTCAAGATGGTCCCATAGCTCTTCAAGAGTTATCCATCGAGAGCTATACATAAGACAAAGGAACCACTGGCATATGTAGTGTTGATTGAGTTTTGTCCCCAACCCATATGGTGTTACTTATTCTCCCTCGTGTGTATGCGCTTGCACGAGATCATTAAATAAACTGGCCCTCTTGACCCATTTGTGGAGTCCTGTGAATCATCACACCTCAACATGCATCCAATACATTAACCATACCATCTTAGTATCATAGAAAATAATCCATAGGCCAAGTCGTGCATGTCATCAAGAAAACATTCATTATTTTTAATCGCAACGTTAGGAGTAATAACAGATTACATGCTTATGCATGTCATAAATTTGTACGCAACTATCGCATGCTTCAGTTATACCATCAACATAATTATATCAAAGACATATCATGACTTCACATAAATGAACCACATGTCAGTAAACCTCATATTACAGCATCATAACTCTTATCATATCCATCATGAGTATTCAACATTAAATATTTATCATCACGTAGTAAATGAATTTGTCAATATACCTTGACATAATGTGATAATACTTATGCATATCGCTATCATCGTATGGATACATTAACACTATAAGAACCATATGTACATCTTTATCCTGCTACCATGATATCATGAAACATCGTCAATATGTTTTCATCAAGTTGTCAATTACTTTTCAATAATCATTTCCACTTCTTTCTACTAGGTAGTTGATCATTTACACCAATGGTATAATCATCTTTAAATTTCACATGAGCGTCATCATCTTGGATCTTAATCTCTCGTTATATATTCTTCCTTCCCCAAGGAAATTCTGGTGAAATTCATTGTTTAAGATCTATCAAAATTAAAATTCCTTAATTTACATCCATTTACCCTTTGTCTTACTGATTCTAATACCGCTATATGCAATTGCATATAAACATTATTTCATCATGATTTAATTTTATATCATTCTTAATTTACTTGCACAAGGATTTGTTGATCCATGTTGACTTATTTAACAATTATCACTTCATCCACAAAAATATTTTCTTATCTCGTCGAGTTTGTCAAGTTCGTATCTCAATACCATTTGATTGCTTTATCATAAAAGACTCTTTCTTATTAAATAGTATCATTATTTTAGATTTTGAAACAGTTGGAAACACGACTACCATCATTGTCCATGAAAAATTTAAATGTGAGGTGTTATGTGGAAACAACCTGTTTTAACTTTATGGGAAGTCCTACTCATGAAACAATGAGTGAAAATTAGTCAAGTACAACCTCTATTAATTGACTTTCACTTATTTTGTCACTATGTACACAATCCTTCTCAAGGTATCCTTATAAAATTTCTAGCAACATTCCTTCCTATATCTTCCTCGTTTATTAACACTTGGTCATCATGCACCTTCACACCTTCACATTTTTAAAATATGTAGATCATCATTATGACCATTACCAATCATGTTTCTCGCTCCACTCATCAATACCTTTAAAAGAACTTTCTTCTTGATAGAACATCCCTTCATCGCCTACCCGATATTCATAGATATATTTTTATTTTTCTCCTTGTCTTGATTTCCTACTATTCCATGTCTACTGGCTTCAAAAATGGAAGTTTCTTCACTTCATTCTATTTTATTAAATTGACTTTAATTTCTCACCTCCAGTCATTGTGGTTTCTTCTCCTCCTTTCCTATAGCACTGATATACCTTGGAAATGTTGTTACTATTTTCCAACTTGGGTAATAAATTCAGTAAGATAGCTACCAAATGTAATCTGCTTATAAAATTGTCTGATCATACATCTTGTTATCCATAATTCATTCATATAGTTATTCACTTATGACAAACTTTACCATGTGGCTCTCCCATTGTTATAGATGTTGTTATGGACACAACTAATCTTCTCCAATCATTCTATGTTATCATATCGTCCAGGTTCTGTAAAAAATGGCCTTCGTTATTACCATGATTATTCAACTTCATTAGTTGATTACCAATATTTTCTTCTTTATGTGCATCATCCTTATATAGACCTTATAGTGATACCTTTAGAGTACCAAGTTATGTTTCTTCCATTATGTTCCAAAATAGGTTGCCTCTTCTTACTGGTTTCTTACCCTTGTTGTAATACTTCTTCTCTACCACCTTAAGCATCTAATCCACGTTGGCCATAATCACATGAGCTATCATTAGTTATCATCCTTAAAAAATTTGCAAGTTTCTCCTTAGACAACTTTTATCCACTATATGCAATTAACCTTGAATCACGAAACCTCATGTAACTTATACTCAAAACTAAACTGAAATCATAGGGTACGATTTAAATGTATCATAACGTTTAAACAATAAAACATGATTTAGATGTTCCAAATCCAAATTTGTACGATTTTCCACTGAGACTAAAATATACCCTCCTGTGGTTTATATATATACTGTAAACCCAACTGATTCACTCAAGGATGAAGGAGACTTCAATGGTAGCTTGATGATGTTAATATACAGTGATATGATTAAGAACGTTGATGCAAATGTAATAAATGAGCACATACGTGTAATGTGAATGGAAATTGCAATGCAAAATAAAATTTATTAGAATATTTTATATGTGTATTTCATTTTTTTATTTATCATAAAGATATATAGAAAGATCATCACATGCGATTAATGTGTTCTAGAACATGGTACATCAAAGTATATCATATATGCTCATGGAACCCATGCATTGAAAAGATCATTCACATATCAATTTATTAGTAATTAATCGATCCAGAGATCCACTAGTGTTGCCAAAAATAAAGTATACCATTGTTCCATAGATTAGTCAAATGAAATGTCCGTAGGCTGAAATTTGTTGATCCATTTAAACATTTGCCTTGATCAGAGAAGTGATGCAAATATTAAATTGCATTATCATCATACAAATGTCCTTAGGAATTGATTTAAATTTAAATACCCTTCCCCAAAAGAATTGGCGTCAACAAATTAATTACCACCATTTGCTTCAAAAAAAGGCATTTAGGAATTGAGACCCTGAAATCTGCAGGGATATGAAAACGGAAGATCTTAGATGCAACAATTGGTTTAAAACAGAGATCGTTCCAGATTTATAAATGTAATGTAATGTCAAAAATAACAGATTCATAGCTTGCAGCATCATCCGCTATTGCCTTAGATTATGCGTGATTTGAGTCAGAGTTGAAAAACTTGAATACAGATTTTTATCATCATTGTTATAACGACATGTCTGGAAAAGGTTTTCAAAGCTAGATCAGGTTGAACACATGATAACTCGAATAATACCAGCACAGAATCATTCCAAGTCCAAATTTTCCATAGAACTCGTCATTTTTAATCTTCGTTGCCATGAGAAGTGAGTTTGAACAAGAACCTCCTCTATTCGAATCATTAATTTCTGAAACTTATGCCCAGATCTACTTAGAATAGTCTTCAATGAATGCATATAGCTTAAAACCTGTTATAGGATTAGCGGGGGCATCTACTTACAATTCAAGGCATGTCTGTAAGCAACTATTATTAAAAATACAATGAAAATTAATTAATTAATGATGGTTCTATTCAAGGACAACTAAATTAGCCAGAGTTTGATCGAATTTGTGAAGCCATATCTCTACTCCACTTCGGCAGGTCGTTTCTACGTCCACCAATTATATGAGGAGTATAAGCATGTTAGCATCAATTTCTTAACAAACCAAATCTTTGGATTAAACCAGTGAGCGTGTCTGCTTGAGTGCGTGCGAATTTGGATCGGGTAGGGATTGTTTTAGCGGTTGAGGCTAAACTTTGCCAGCAATCAAAAACTCGAATACTTTTCTATGAAATGAAGAGTCGTGGAGCCAACTTCTTAGTCAAAATGCATGCAAGCTAATTCAAAGTTTACTTCGTAATAGAGCCACCACTGGAGCCAAGAGCAAAGCATACTCTTCATCTTAAAATCATAATAATTTTATCAAAATCTAGCACGG
>APFE030574650.1:148856-161294 GCA_000404065.3 Pinus taeda
AAGGGAATAATATTAAACCAAAGTGATTAATATACTAAAAACCCAAGGGATTAATACTAAAAACCCAAGGGATTAATACTAAAAACCCAAGGGGTTATAAACCCAAGGGAATAATATTAAACCAAAGTGATTAATATTATAAACCCAACGTATAAACCCTAAGATAAATATTATAAACCCTAAAATAAACATTGTTTAATATTAAATAAAAGCGATTAATATTATAAATGCAATGTATAAACCCTAAGATAAATATTATAAACCCTAAAATAAACATGCTTGAGCATGGTTTACCATGGTTGTTTTTCATATTGAGACAATATCTTTCACAATGCAACATTGGACCATGGTTGACCGTGGTTGATTTCATATTGATACAATCTTTGTCACATTGTCACATTGGACCATAGTTGACCATGATTGACCATGTTTGAGGATGGACATTGGGCCATCTTTGACCATGGTTGATTTCATATTGAGACAATCTTTGTCACATTGTCACATTGGACCATAGTTGACCATGATTGACCATGTTTGACGATGGTTGGGAATGGCTGACCATGGTTGATTTTCATTGAGACAATATTTTTCATAATGTGACATTGGACTATGGTTGACCATTATTATAAACCCAAGGGATTTATATTAAGGATTAATATGATAAACCCGTTGAGCAATATTATACCTTAGGAAAATGAACCCTTAGATTAATAAACCCAAGGGATTATAAATCCAAGGGACCAATATTAAAGCCAATGGATTAATATCATAAACCGAAGGTATATAAACCCTAAGATGAATATTATAAACACTAAAATAAACATGGTTGACCATGGTTTATTTTCTTATTGAGAAAATCTTTATTAGGAAAATGAACCCTTAGATTAATAAATCCAAGGGATCAATATTAAACCCAATGGATTAATATTATAAACTGAAGGTATATAAATCTTGTGATGAATATTATAGATGCTAAAATAAACAAGGTTGACCATGGTTGATTTTCTTATTGAGACAATCTTTGTCTGGACCATTGTTGACAATGATTGATTTTCATATCAAGACAATCTTTGTGAAAATGCGACATATCAAGACAATCTTTGTGAAAATGCAACGTTGGACCATGTTTGACCATGGTTGACCATGATTTTTTTAATATTGAGATAATAGTTGTCACAATGCGATATTGGACCATGGTTGGCCATGATTTATTTCCATATTGAGAAAATCCTACGATAAATCCTAAAATAAATATTGTAGGCCAAGTTATATAAGCCATGTTTGACTATGGTTGTTTTTCATATTGAGACAATGTTTGTCACAATGCGATGTTGGACCATGGTTGGCCATGATTTATTTCCATATTGAGAAAATCCTATGATAAATCCTAAAATAAATATTGTAAACCAAGTTATATAAACCCTGTGATAAATATTATAAACACTAAAATAGAGATGGTTAGCCATGGTTGATTTACATATTGAGACAATATTTCTCACAACAACCATGATTTATTTTCATATTGAGAAATCCTATTATAAATCTTGAAATAAATATTGTAAACCAAGTTATATAAACCCCATGATAAATATTATAAACACTAAAATAGAGATGGTTGACCATTGTTGATTTACATTACCATGATTTATTTCCATATTGAGAAAATCCTATGATAAATCCTGAAATAAATATTGTAAGTTATATAAACCCTATGATAAATATTATAAACACTAAAATAGAGATGGTTGACCATTGTTGAGTTACATATCGAGACAATCTTTCTCGACATTCATCATTCACCATGGTTGATCATGAAACTATGGTTGATCATGATTGATTTGCATATTGAGACAATATTTGTCACAATTATTTTCACAAAATATAAAAATTAGTTTCACAAAATTTATTTTACTTTAACTACACATTAAATTTACCTTATTATACATAAAATTTCAAATTTCTTTTAGATTGATTGCATGTATAAAATCGAATTAAAATAAATTTTAGATCCAATCTTAGCCAATGACACTTTGTTCTTGTAGAAGATACTTGAAACACACATTAATTTTTTTAATTAGGACTTTGTAAGTTAATAAAGAATTTATTTACAAAAACAATTAAATTTGGCTGCAAAAATAAATGGTTTGAAGTTTTGGAATAGTAATTTACATATTGAAACAATCTTTCTTGACATTCATTAATCACCATGGTTGATCACGACACCATGGTTGATCATGATTGATTTGCATATTGAGACAATATTTGCCACAATTATTTTCACAAAATATGAAAATTAGTTTCACAAAATTTATTTTACTTTAACTACACATTAAATTTACCTTGATTATACATAAAATTTCAAAGTTCCATTATCTTAAGAAATTTGAGTGTTTCTTTTTTCAAGAAAAAAGAATTTACATTTTTTTGGAAAAAAAAATGGGAAATGAGTCTATTTACTAGTATTAGCCCCTAAAATTTTTCTACCTATAAATATCTCACAAAATCCAAATGTACGCTTACAAATAGGAGAGATATCTTAACATACATATATTTTTATTTTTTATTTTTTAAATTTAAAAATACAAATATGAAATTATTAAAAGATACTCCTCAAACTTACAAAAAAAAATAAAAATAAAAAATAAAAAATCATTAAAGTATGTGCTCTATGTCAACCAAATGTTACATCACTCAAAATGTGAGGCCCCATTCATGAAAGAAAGTGATCATGAAGCATAGGTAATCTTGAAGAATATGGACAATTTTTTCATTAAAATATGTGCTTCATATCACTATTCATGAAAGAAAGTGATAGGTAATATTGAAGAATATGGACAATCTTTTCATTAAAATATGTACTTCATATCACCGGACAATTTTTTCATTAAAGCATGTACTTTCTATCACCCAAATGCACGACCCCACTCAAGAAAGAGAGGGAAATAGAGGAAAAATTACATCAATAATCATAAAATACAAATGTATCACTAAGTGAGGGAAATAGAGGAAAAATTACATCAATAATCATAAAAGACAAATGTGTCACTCAAGGAAATAGAGGAAAATTTACATCAATAATCATAAAAGACAATTGTGTCACTAAAGTGAGGGAAATAGAGGAAAATTTGCATCAATAATCATAAAAGACAAATGTGTCACTCAAATATGTGCAACAAATGTGTTACTCAAATATGTTCTCTATGTGAAGTAAATGCAAAGACTCACTAAAACAAAGCGACAATTTTTTCACAAATAATAGTAATAATGCGTGAAGACACCTTATTGCCACAACTTTTATGTTTAAAACACTCAAGAGAGTGAGGGAAATAGAGGAAAATTTGCAACAATAATCATAAAAGACAAATGTGTCACTAAAGTGAGGGAAATAGAGGAAAATTTGCATCAATAATCATAAAATACAAATGTGTCACTCAAATATGTGCGACAAATGTGTTACTCAAATATGTGCTCTATGTGAATTAAATGCAAAGACTCACTAAAACAAAGCGACAAATTTTTCTCAAATAATAGTAATAATTTTTTGAAAAATAATAGTAATAATGCGTAAAGACACCTTATGGCCACAACTTTTATGTTTAAAACATTATTGGATCACGAGATTTACAATGAAAATATGGGTCAAATGTCGTATTCTAAGTAGTGTTTGGTTCCAAGTAGTGTTTGGTTTTGTTGGATTTGGTTAAAGTTTGTTCAGATATTTTTTTAAATTGTAAATTTAAGTTGTGGAAATTTCAAAATTTAAGTATTTTAAAGAAATTTTGTTTTGATGGATTTGGTTAAAGTTTGTTCAGATATTTTTTAAAATTGTAAATTTAAGTTGTGGAAATTTCAAAATTTAAGTTTTTTTTTTTAAATTGTAAATTGTAAATTTCAAAATTTAAGTGTTTTAAAGAAATTTTAAGTTGTTAAATTTATTTATAGATCTGAAAACACATTTTAAATAATCAAAAATTACAATTTCACAGAAATTATATTGTTAAATTCCAATCAAAAATATATTTATTAATTAAAATTGCTAGTAAATGGAATATGAACACTTCTATATTTTCAACAATGGAGAGTTCTCTTTATAGATTTGAAAACGAATTTTGAATAATAAAAAATTAAAATTTCACAAAAACTATATTGTTAAATTCCAATCAAAAAGATATTTATTAATTAAAATTGCTAGTAAATGGAATATGAACACTTCTATATTTTTAACAATGGAGATTTCTCTTCTGAAACTATCAATGACACTTATTGCATCTACTGCATCTTTGGATGTGCTAAGTAGTTCAAAAATTTTAATGCTTTATTAAAAAAATTGAAATATGTAAATTTTAATAAATTGTGGTTTTTTCTTTTTTTATTAAGTTTTTTTTATTTTAGCTCACAGTAGTGTTAAATTGTTGATGGTCATACTATAAATTACATGCTATTTTTTTGCACGTAAGACATCCTCAGGGAAATAGAGGAAAATTTGCATCAATAATCATAAAAGACAAATGTGTCACTAGAGTGAGGGAAATAGAAGAAAATTTGCATCAATAATCATAAAAGACAAATGTGTCACTAAAGTGAGGGAAATAAAGGAAAATTTGCATCAATAATCATAAAAGACAAACGTGTCTTCAAAAACTTTAATGCTTTATTAAAAAAATTGAAATGTGTAAATTTTAATAAATCATGGTTTTTATTTTTTTAATAAGTTTTGTTATTTTAGCTCACAATAGTGTTAAATTACATGCTATTTTTCAACACTTAAGACATCCTGAGGGAAATAGAGGAAAATTTGCATCAATAACCATAAAAGACAAATGTGTCACTAAAGTGAGGAACATAGAGGAAAATTTTCATCAATAGTCATAAAAGACAAATGTGTCACTAAAGTGAGGGAGATAGAGGAAAATTTACATCAATAATCATAAAATACAAATGTGTCACTCAAATATGTGCGACAAATGTGTTACTCAAATATGTGCTCTGTGTGAATTAAATGCAAAGTATCCCTAAAACAAAGCGACATTTTTTTTACAAATAATAGTAATAATGCATAAAGACACCTTATGGCCACAACATTGATGTTTAAAACACTCAAGAAAGTGAGGTAATTAGAGGAAAAATTGCATCAATAATCATAAAAGACAAATGTGTCACTAGAGTGAGGGAAATAGAGGAAAATTTGCATCAATAATCATAAAAAACAAATGTGTCACTAAAGTGAAGGAAATAGTATTATAGACATATTTGGGCACTACAACCCCAATCATACATGTCCATAAACCAAGGGCTTCTAAGTTCCTAAAAGTGTTGTTTCATACCCTAAAGGAACAATGTCAGTTGATTATATCATCTCCCATAAGTTCTCCATGAAAAACTACTCAGAACTGGTCAAAGCAGGACCATACAGACTGCCCAGTGCTAAGGGTGCGATGCATCTCACCTTCCACATGCAAAAAGTGCGATGGATACTAGAAAACCCTTCTGTAGGGTGCAATGAGCGAGAGCAGACAAATGGCACAAGCAGTTTGCTAGGTGGAGACCCTGAGAATCTTCTAGAAGCTGCTCATTTGATACTTGCCTCTCTGAGTTCGCCCATGGATGAGTAAGATATCTAAAATATCCAAATGGAACCAAGAACTATCAGTGAAATGACACTAATCAAAATCCCAAAAGCTGGCTCACTCTCCTGAAAACATCTATATATGGATCCCTCATCCAAGAGATCCAAAGGCTGGAATTTTGTAATTTGCAAGGAAGTGTTGTTAGTTTCTCTTTGAAGAGATTGTTGGGTGATCTTGCTTTGTATGAGGTGAAGAGGGCTTTCATGCTGGGAGGATGGCACTGGGTCAGACCAAGTGGTTGTAATCCTCTCTTCTACTACTTCTATCAATAAGGCTATTTGAGTTTTCCTCCATATTCTTGTATATCTCTGAATATTGTGTTGATATATGCATTTGTATGGTCAATATATATATGATCCTATGTTGTTTATAGTGATAGATCTCTATGCTTTGATGGTATTATGTTGCTTTGACTTTACAGGTGCTCTCTGAAGTGGGACAAGTAAGGAAGGAGTGGCGAGATTCTGTCAAAGGGGAATGTAAACAAGCAAGGAGCTAAGCGAAAGACTGAGGTTGGTACTCTCTGCTTCTTTCTCCTCTATCTCTCGTAAAGGAAAACACAAGTGACTTTAGTTTGTTTGTTTCTAAGATAGCTACCCGTCTTAGTGGGACTAGCAGTTCTGAATAGACACTAGTTTTCCCCATAAAAAAATGGCGACTCCACTGGGGAGCGATTAGTTTGATTGCTTGTCTCTATTTGTTTGATTCATAAACCACAGATGGAGCCTGAAGTCAAGCCAACTAGCCTTCGAACTGCATTTTCTATGCAAGTGCAAAGTAGATCAACGTTGCTTCTGTCAATCTCCAGGTTTGTTTATGAACTAAATAACTGACTTGCAAACATTCTAAAGGCCCTAGAGGTAGCTCGAGTAACCTCATTAGATTAGCCCTATACTTTGTACTTACTGACTATCGTTAGCTCAACCTAAATCCCTGAACTAAACTACAAACTATGACCAAAAACCAAGTTAAAGTCTCGTTTCTAGTCCATCGCACCCTCTCCTTTAGGAAGACTGGATGCATCGCACCTCCCGGGTGCAGTAGGTGAGATGCATACCTATTTCCCTATGTTACAGGTGCAATGATCAGGTAAGACTGTTTCTGCCTCCAGATTTTTGTTTTTTCTTCACTGTCTTCAGTTTTATTCAGGAGTTTTGTTGTCTATGATCAGTAGACCATTCTTGAAACCCCCTTCCTTTGCATCATTCAGCCTCCATTATACAAAGATTTGTGAACGTTTTTATGTATTTTTCGCCATTCACAGTTATTTACAAAATAGTAGCTTAATCGAACTGTCGTCTTTTGATTTAAAAGTGTCGTAAGTGTCGTTTTCAGTCAAAGAAAATAATCCTTCTGTTTTTTATAGTTGATTACACTGTTACTCTTGTATTTGATCTGCATTTATAGTATTTCAAGTGTCGAAAGTAGTTTTCAATTCAAAATCGCAAAGTGTCATCTTGCCTTCTTATCGTTTTTTGAAAAAAAAATTGTTAGTACTGTCGCTTTGAATGAAGAGATAATTCAGATTTGTATTTAGCATTCTTTTTGTCATTCACACATTAAGAAAGCGGAAAACAAATACATGCACATGCATTTGCATTTAGACTACTTGTTGATTTTGATTTAGGATAGTGCATCTAGTGTGTGCTCTCTGCTCTATGTTGAAAGGATTTCGTTTCTCTGGGGAGTGATTAGTTTGATTGCTTGTCTCTATTTGTTTGATTCATAAACCACAGATGGAGCCTGAAGTCAAGCCAGCTAGCCTTTGAACTGCATTTACTATGCAAGTGCAAAGTAGATCAACGCTGCTTCAGTCAATCTCCGAGTTTGTTTATGAACTAAATAACTAACTTGCAAACATCCTAAAGGCCCTAGAGGTAGCTCGAGTAACCTCATTAGATTAGCCCTATACTTTGTATTTACTAACTATTGTTAGCTCAACCTAAATCCCTGAACTAAACTGTAAAGTGTGACCAAAAACCAAGTTAAAGTCTCGTTCCTAGTCCATCGCACCCTCTCCTTTAGGCAGACTGGATGCATCGCACCTCCCGTGTGCAGTAGGTGAGATGCATCCCTGTTTCCCTATGTTACAGGTGCGATGATCAGGTAAGACTGTTTCTGCCTCCCGATTTTGGTTTTTTCTTCACTATCTTCAGTTTTATTCAGGAGTTTTGTTGTCTATGATCAGTAGACCATTGTTGAAAACCCCTTCCTTTGCATCATTCAGCCTCCATTGTACAAAGATTTGTGAATGTTTTTTATGTATTTTTCGCCATTCACAGTTCTCATGTACAAAATAGTAGCTTAATCGAACTATCGTCTTTTGATTTGAAAGTGTCGCAAGTGTCGTTTTCAGTCAAAGAAAAGAATCCTTCTCTTTTTTATAGTCGATTACTGTTACTCTTGTATTTGATTTGAATTTATAGTATTTCAAGTGTCGAAAGCAGTTTTCAATTCAAAATCGCAAAGTGTCGTCTTACTTTCCTGTCGTTTTTTGAAAAGAAAATCGTTAGTACTGTCGCTTTGAACGAAGAGATAATTCAGATTTGTATTTAGCATTCTTTTTGTCATTCACACATTAAGAAAGCGGAAAAAAAAATACATACACATGCATTTGCATGTAGACTACTTGTTGATTTTGATTTAGGACAGTGCATCTAGTGTGTGCTCTTTGCTCTATGTTGAAAGGATTTCATTTCTCTTTCCTTAGTAGCTAGGATTTTCATTGCAAAAAAGAAGAGTAAACGACTGTTTATCATCTTAGATTGCATATTTAAGAGTTGTATATCTACATCACACAATGAACCTTAAAGGCAAACTTCTTAAGAAATATCAACTGTAAAATAAACTCAATGAACATAAAAACGCTATGGAACCTAACACACAACATCTAGAAGTCTAGGCTAGAGACGTATTCTGACATCGTAAAGCCTAGTAACTATTGCTTTCATCGTAGGTTGGGTGATTCCTCCTCTTTCATACAACAAGTGCCAGTACGGACTTGTGCTCCCATGTACCGTCGAGCATATATTGGGAGACCACAATAGGCTATATCCTTTATCCTTAGGAAGTCGTGTCTACCGCCGTATCGATTGCAATGCACTGAACACATCATTCGAGAAGATTGACTGCCGTACCATAAAAAGTATTCTTGCAGTTTTACGATTGGTTTGGTAATCCCTCTGTCTAGATTTCCAGAGAGTCTCTTTTGTTCTCTTTTCAGGACTCCTTAAAAGAAAAGGTCCATTTGAGCACTTGTCACTTCAGGCTCATTAAAATCGAAGGAAACTAGAGTCATCTTTAGCTTTTTCTCTACTCTTTAAAAGTGAAAAGCAAGTTGTGTCAAAGTTTCTAAAATTTATTTTAAACGGAATAATCTCACTGTTCCCTCATTGATCTTGGGTTGAGAAAATGGAGTCCACCAACCAAGGATTTCCCCTTGGGGGAAATCCTAGTCCTTTCTCCTCTTGGGGAGATGTTGGTGCACCTCATATGGCCACATTGTCCCTCCCAGGATTGACAATTGGCTTGCCAGTATGGCTTTTCTCGACCTCTGTCATTCAAAGCATCGTGATTCCTGAGCAATCAAATCAGTAACTAGATGATACTAGAGTTACCCCCCAACCTTCTACTTCGTTTGTTTCTCCCTATCCTTCTTCCTCTTCGCTTGGTGAATCTAGTAAAACTAAAAACCAAGTAATCGAGAAAAAGAAGAAAGGGAAGGAGAAGAAGAAGAAGGAGCCAACGGCAAAAAGGGGCAACCGTGCATCATCTAGCAAATATCCACACACTGCACCATCCAAACCTAAATCCCCATGTGTCATTTGCAAAGGGGACCACTATCATCGAGATTTTCCTTGCATCCCACGGATCTTAAGGGACTGGTCTCCCCGCTTGCACAATCCGGTGTCGTCAACCTCTGACGATCATCTTGAGAGTACACCGTCAACTAGTGAAAACGAAGTCACCAGATAGAAAGGAAAATCTAAATTTCCTTGTAGACTGTGTGAAGGCGATCATTCCCCCCACTATTGTCCCTTCCTGGACGAAGCTAAAAGAATCTTGGATAACCATCCTGCATCACTGGAGCGACTTCCTCCTGGATACAAGAAACTCTTGCCGAGTCCATTGCTAGTTGAAAATCTGACTGACACACCTTTGTTGTCGATCGAAGCGCCTATCATTGAAGATGAACCCTCTGAGTCCACATCAGACCAAAGTCAACAGGTCGAGATGGTAGTCGACCCCATCTTGTCTTTAGAGGATTTACCTTCAGATGATACAGTCACCAAAGAGAATGAGAACAACACCGTTCAAATTCTTTTCATAAGCACAGACTTCGATGAACATGGGGGCAATCTACCCGTTCCTTTACCATAGGAAGGAAGTTCGTCAAAGATGTATCCGGCCATTTATTCGGTCCCACCTCCAAGCAACCTAGTTGTCTCCTTCAAATGGAATCTACTAGGCATACCCCGTATACCGTATAATGTACCATTCCAAATTATAGTGCAAACTTACATAATGGTCATGGTTGGTACCATCATAGATGAAGGGGCTTCTATGAGTATCATTTCCTGAACTGCTTGGAAAGCACTTGGTTCACCATCGCTTTTACCTGAGATGCGAAATCTAACAGGCTTCGACAACGGAACTAGTTGACCATTAGGGATCCTTCCAAATTTGCCTATAACTTTGAGAAGGAAAACCATTTATCTAAACGTAATGGTAGTCCAAGGACCTTTAGACTACAATCTACTCCTTGGGCATGACTACATTTATAACATGGGAGCCATTGTCTCCTCACTCTTTCGAGTGATGTGTTTTCCACATGAAGGCAGAATGGTCCAGCTCGTAGACCAGATTTCATTCCCCGCTTCACACATAGCTAATAGTCAAATGCCATCCCTAACAGGGCTTTTTGTGCAAGGAATGTCTCATCAATCTCCAGTTCGTCCACCTGATGAGCGCGAGTGATTCGGTGGTTGTGACTGAAACCCAGGGGGCATGCACCCTGGTCTGCTTCGGCAGAAAAACTTTGCGTATAGGGTAGGTTTCCGCAGAGGATATATGACTAGTCTGACACACTCGTCCATTTAGGAAAATGGGATTAGACTAGAATAAGATACCTCCGTCAAAAGGTATGCCTTTCCCGACAGAGCAAGTGTTTTGTTTGCAAATTGAAGGGTAACTTGGGTATGCCTTTCCCGACAGAACAAATGTTTTGTCTGCAAATTGAAGGGTAACCTGGGAAACTCTACTTCTCTATACCTGGGGGCATGCAAACCTTTTTGCGTGAAAGTGAAAAGCGACCATTTGTTTTCTTAGTTTGTAGGTTCTCAACCCTTTAAACTCGTAGGATTGGTCGTTCCTAGCTTACATAATAAAAGGAGTCGGAGAAAAATTTCGAATGGTGCAAGTTCCCTAAAAAATGAACCTATCAATGAGACATCCTTATTATACCACTGGTACAAGTAGTTTTACGTGAAGTTCAAGCTCGTTAAAAAATAAACCTAGCAATGAGCATATGTTCCACTAGATTTTAAGCTCATTAAAAAATGAACCCACCTTCGGTAAATAACCATTGAGATCGAATTATTATCAACTTTTGAGCCTTGGTCGTGTCCTGAAAACATCTATATATGGATCCCTCATCCAAGAGATTCAAAGGCTGGAATTTTGTAATTTGCAAGGAAGTGTTGTTGGTTTCTCTTTGAAGACATTGTTGGGTGATCTTGCTTTGTATGAGGTGAACAGGGCTTTCATGCTAGGAGGATGGCGTTGGGTCAGACCAAGTGGTTGTAATCCTCTCTTCTACTACTTCTATCAATAAAGTTATTTGAGTTTTCCTCCATATTCTTGTATATCTCTGAATATTGTGTTGATATATGTATTTGTATGGTCAATATATATCTGATCCTATGTTGTTTACAATGATAGATCTCTATGCTTTGATATGCTGCTTTGACTCTACAGGTGCTCTCTGAAGTGGGACAAGTAAGGAAGAAGTGGCGAGATTCTGTCAAAGGGGAAAGGAAACAAGCAAGGAGCCAAGTGAAAGACTGAGGTTGGTACTCTCTGCTTCTTTCTCATCTATCTCTCGTAAAGGAAAACACAAGTGACTTTAATTTGTTTTTTTCTAAGATAGCTACCCGTCTTAGTGGGACTAGCAGTTTTGAATAGACACTAGTTTTCCCGATAACAAATAGAGGAAAAATTGAATCAATAATCATAAAATACAAATGTGTCGCTCAAATATGTGTGACAAATGTGTTACTCAAATATGTGTTCTATGTGAATTAGATGGAAAGACTCACTAAAACAAAGCCACAATTTTTTCACAAATAATAGTAATAATTTTCTAAGTAGTGTTTGCTTTTGTTGGATTTGGTTAAAGTTTGTTAAGATATTTTTTAAAATTGTAAATTTAAGTTGTGGAAATTTCAAAATTTAAGTGTTTTAAAGAAATTTTGTTTTATTGGATTTGGTTAACGTTTGTTCAAATATTTTTTTTAATTGTAAATTTAAGTTGTGAAAATTTCAAAATTTAAGTGTTTTAAAGAAATTTTAAGCTGGTAAATTTATTTATACATTTGAAAACACATTTTAAATAATCAAAAGTTACAATTTCACAAAAATTATATTGTTAAATTCCAATCAAAAAGATATTTATTAATTAAAATTGCTAGTAAATGGAATATGAACACTTCTATATTTTCAACAATGGAGAGTCCTCTTATGAAAATGTTAATGACACTGCATCTTTGGATGTGCTAAGTAGTTCAAAAATTTTAATGCTTTATTAAAAAAA